>PVKN010021426.1:0-15538 GCA_004027915.1 Capromys pilorides
CAGTTCCTGTGCTTCCTCAGAGCTCTCCTACAGAGTACTGGAAGTGCAATCAGCCCCAGATCCCCTCCACTGGGAAAGCATTGAAGGAAGCTTTGAAAAAAAGGGCAATGCTCAGGATGCCCTTCACTTCATTAATGTTTTAAGCTTCCCACACATTTATTTGGGAACAACTCTTCCTAGAAGTTCCAGCCAGATGCTGAGTTTTAAGTTGAATTTGTGCTGGTTTGCAACAAGAATGTACTGACAACCCCCAGGGTTGACAGGAAGAGCCTATCCTGCTGGCTTGTATTTTTCCCTTCTCTTTCTTGACAACTTAAAATGTGCTGTGTTGCTGTCACTCATTTTCTTGAAAAATGAAGATCGTCTTGGCAACACCTGAGGAAGATTCCAGTTCCAATTACAGGCTGCCAGCGGCAAGCCTAGCTTGGCAGAAGGTAGTATCTCTGGCCCTTATGCAAAGGGTGAGGTGACAGGACTATCCTTGTGTGTTAGCAGAGAAGAGTTTATTCTTGGTAGTGATAATTTGTTCATGCTCTGCCTGAAACTTTCTCCCTCATAGATTCTTGGAGATCTGGTTTTTGAATTCAGTGCTCTATGCTGAACATGCATGTTCTCCAGGTATTTCTGGAACCTTGGGCACCTTTAGAAGGTTTCCCTGTGCTAATAAAAAAGCCACAAAGTTGGCACTGCTTCTGTCCCAGACTTCTAGTGACATTTCAGTGATGCAGGCCTTGCTTTGAGGATGGGAAGACTCAGGTCTGCGATGAGGGTTAACTTGCTTACACGGCTGGTGAGTGCAGGGTTGGGGTTTGAACCAGTATTTAAATGTGAGAGCTTGTTTTCCCTTTGTGACTGTTGTACCCCACAGTAGGTTAGTGGAGGGGTCAGAGAGCTGCTAAGGGGGACAAAGTCTCATTCTGATTGTTGTAGTTTGGGATTCTTATAAAGCAGACACCACAGTGAAGATTTAGATGCAAGGGATTAACCTGCTGGCTGGCCCACACTGAGGGAAGGGCAGGAGTGGGTGGCAGGATTTCTGAACCAGAAGCTTTGCACACGGCTCAGCTGCTGTTCAGCTCTAGGGATCTCTGGAAGGTGGAGCAGAACACCCTTGGCACCATGCTTCCTGAGGACCAGTAGCATTTTTCTCTCTAGTGGAGGCTTGTTCCAGTGAGTGTCACCCTCTGCTGCCTCTGCCTGCCTGAAACAAAGGCTAAGCATGCTCCCTGGCTGGAGGACCCTTACCGTCTGTTGGGTGAGAGGGAGCTGTCCCTTGAAGTTTCTGTGACCTCTTAGTTGTCTTGAGGCCTGTGGGCTCTAAATGCTTATGCTACATACACATTAGGTAGGAAGGAGCAGGAGTCCAGAGTGACATCTGTGCTGTCTTTGGAGCGCTAGATTCCTGCCAGACCTCTTGATTGGTGTCCCACTCCTTTCAGTCTTAGCTAACTTTAAATCCTTGCTCTGTGTCCAGAGTTCCAGTCTGTTGTTCTCTTGCTGCTGTGAATGAAGCTCTTGCTGAGCTTCAGCAGGAACCAAACCTTCACAAGGGTCTCACTTGCAGAAAATAGTGAAGTTGGGTCTTAAACCTGACTGTGTTTTCTTTCAAAGTTGCGATTCTCAACCTTCAGCAAGGAGAGACTTTGTATTTGCTCTTCAAATGATAGCACCCTGATCCCTGAGAGGAGCCACACCTCAGGCCTTTGACCTTGAGGCAGGGGAGTTTCCCATTTCTTATTCTAATGAGAGGTTATGGGTTCCGAAGGGGTCCTTCTTAAACAAAGAAGATCATTAAGTGGGAAGGGTGGCCACCGTTAGAGAGACCCACATGAGCTCTGGCTAGTAACAAATCAGTCCAGACCATTAGATTTGTCACAAGTGTATGATGAATGGTAGTTCCCCGCTCTCATATCCAACCTCAGGGAGCTATCTGCTTGAATGATGTCACTGCATAATGTTTGAAGCTGCTAATGTGATTATCTTGAATCATTGGCGAAACATGAGGCCCGAGCAGCTTCCATAATAACTTTCTTCACGCTTGCCACTGCGTTTTCATCTCTCAGTTCCCTTCTTGTACAATGAAAGCCTCCCAATTTCCTTTCTGTGGTTACTGCAGTATTGATGCTGATAAGAATTGCTTTGCAATGCTGAGGTACCCGACTGATGTCAGTGTGCATCCCCCCCCTCTCTTTTAAGTAAAGAGTAATAAGAAGAACAGCCTATCTTTACAGCAAGGGAAAAATAACATCTATTTGGAGAAACTTTAGATGAAAGTATTTTTCCTTCATATTGGGTAATCTAATTCTTGCTAAACTTTTATTTCCAATGATTTAACAAGCTACAGTACATGATTTCTTAGAACTCTTGCTATTATGCACAATTCTAAACTCTATTTAAAAACAAATGGCTGAATCCCAAATGCCATCCTCTAAGGAACTCTTGTTCTTGCAGGGATAGGAAGGGGCACTTTAGAGGCCGTGGTTCCTTAACTAAGGTGTTCTGGTGTGTTTTGATATCTCTGGCTTGACTGTTTTCTGTTGAGAAAGATCTCCCTCCATCCCCCAGTGAGAGTTCTGATTTCTATTTGACTGAAGGTTTCCCTCGGCCTCTAACTTCAGTTCTTATTGCTGAGACTTCAGCGCACACCTTTCCCATTCTGAGTTGTGGAGCACTGGAGAAGTGGAGAGCACTTTTAAATTGGGAAATGCATAAGGTTTCTATCTATCCCCAGCCTTCCCTCTCCTCACGAGTCTCTCGAGTTCTTTTAGGATATTCAGGGACAGGCAGCTGGTAGAGGGACAGTGTTCTGGTCACTAGCATTTACCCGGGACCCACCTCAAGTGAGGCACTGTGCTACCTGTTTTCCTGCGTCACCTCGGTTACAGCCAAGGTGCTGTCCATGGTGCTAATTGCGGATCTCCCACTGTCCCAGCAAGAAATTGGGCCCACAGGGAGCATTATGCTGTCATGTTTGTATGCTTAATGTGGGTAGGCTAATGCCCGGAACCCCTGCTCCACAGCACTGGAAATCTGCTTCCCCACTCAGCTGGAAGAACTTTCTTCTGGGTTATTTCAAGGAACTAAAAATGTTTTCAAAGCGTACAGGTTTAAAAAGGTAGACCTCAGCTGGCATACTGCACATGATTAAGGTTGCCTTCTTCCTCCTCATATACCTAATTAAGCATGCAGGCCCTGCTCCTGGAAGCTGTCATTGCATATGATGAAATATGGATGACTGAGCACATTAGGAAAAGCAGGGTGGTGTTGTTACAGAAGAGGATGTTATTGCTGCTCTGGGCTGAGACCCGCCTTCCTTTACTTACTTTTTCCTGTGCATCTAACCAGTTTACTGAGCACTACTAGACACTGGTGCATGCCAGGAATAGAGCAGGGCACCAAGTAGACAAAATTGCTGTTCCTCTGGGCATTCAGCTACTCTTGGGAGCTGTAGGGTGCCGTCCTGCTGTTGTGGGCCTGGTGGCCCAGCCCTCAAGGCCAACTTGCAGAACAAAGATTTGGCAGTGAGCCATCTATAGCAGGGTAGCTGGGATTTTGGGAGAGGAGCCCAGGCCCCTGGGTCACATCAGCTCTGGGCAGCCGATGGCCAGAATGCAAGGTGAGCAAGGAAAGGACTGCTTTGGTATTAAATCCACAATTACTTGATCCTCTGCTAGGTCTTTGAGATTGGGGATATTGGGGACCACTGTAGGTTGGAGAAATTGGGGCTTTTGAATGGAGGGATCTGTCCTTGCAGCTTAGACTCAGCTTTTCTCATCTTACCTTTTTTTAATAGGTTAGGAGCAAGTGGAATTGTTCTCAGGTTGAGACCCATGAAGCTGTGAGAAGCAGGGGCTGAGGGCCCTGCCGACTCCAGTCTTTCCATTGAACAGTGGGCTCAGATGTGATCTGTGATGGCACATGGGGCAAGCTGCTGTGGCGTGACTGTGAAGAGTGTGTAGGATCAGACGGGAAGCTATGCAGAGGGTAGTCAGGACCCTGTGTGAGGGGCTCTGGGTTGGAGACTCCAGTGCCTGACTGTGCCAAATCACAGGGCCTCCTCTCAGCCTCCCTGAGGCCACACACACCTGTGTCACAATGAGCAGTATTTTTGAAGAGCAGTGCCACGGTCACCAAGAGATGGTGGCAGCAGTGGGGATAGCAGAGAGAAGACAGGACTAACTCAGGTCCCAGACCCATAGTTCCGTACCTGAAACCCATAGGTTGCCTGGATCCTGTTTGGAATGAAGTAGTTAAGATGGGGAGGTGACACCATATCCCCTCGTCCTCTATTCTCTTAAACCTGAGAAGGGGAGCAGGGAGGGCTCAGATCACTTTCCTCCATTTCTGTGAGCCAAGCAGAGTGATTTCTTTCTCAGTTCTTTCATCTCAGGCAGTAAACCACCCTTTGTTGGTTTTCCTCCATCTCTTCAGCTCTTCTTATTGGCTCGGTGGCTGCCTCTCTGGAATGAGGTGACTATAGGTGAGAACATCCACAGGCTGGGGTGTGTCCATCTCATGATGCCATTTTGCATTCTATGAGTCAACAAGTACTCAGGATTTAGGTCACTGAATCAACATGGCCTCAGCTTCCTCTGCTTCTCTAGGGTGGAGGAGGGCTGTGGGGCGAGACCCAGGCTAGGCTTTCCTTCCTCATCCCTGGGGCTTTCGTGGGTAAAGCCCATGCCCTTCTGCTTCCTCCCTCATTTCTGCAGTGGGTGGAGCCTGCAGGGGGTGGTAGAGAAGGACAGAATGCCAAGGCTGCAGAATAATATTTTCTGACTTGTAGAAATGTTATTCCTAAATGAAATTTTGAATTCTGCCCACAGAAAGTTGAGAAAAATCCATTTTTTCTCCTCTAAGGACTTCCATACTATATTGTTTGTTGCTGGCCCACAAAACTTAAAATGTCAGGTTTTATGTAGAGGAAAAACTGTGTGTGTTGGTTGACTGTTGGACTCCTTGTACCCATTGGACTTAACTAGAACACTTTTCAGGACTTCTCAAAACCTTGACCATGCTGGTGCATATGACTCTTGAAGGCAGCTCCAGGACATATTGTATTTTCCAAAGTTGATGGACCAAGAAACCTTTTCCTGGGAATTAGTGTTCTTGGGAGAAGGAATGAAGCAGCATAAGGGTCCCCAGGGCATGGTGGCTGTCATCCATTGTCTCCATTCTGAGGCAGATGCCCAGTCTGACCTCTTGAGTGCTCCCCATTCATGCCCCTCTGATGTGCCCAGGGTAGCACCTCTACCTGGGGCCTGCAGCAGCCCTCAGCCAGGGACTGGGTCACCCTGGGGCACATTCTGTGTTCTGCCTTCCCTTGGCTGGCCTCAGCTGCCTGCCTCTTTGTCTTCCCTGGGCTTTATCCCAGGAATTATCCCTGAGCACCTAGACTACTTTGGGCTAAACTAGAGGAGCCATGAGAGGTTGGAGATGGGAATCTGCCGAGAGCATGTAGGGAGGGTAGGGCTTGTTGGCTAAGTACCTCCTTCATGTCTGCTAGGCTGGCAGTGGGATGGGGCATAGGCAGAATTACCAGATGAGGCTTCAGTCTCCACCTAGTATATGTATGCTCCAGTGGTGTGATGGAGACAAAGAGCTGGGAGAGGGTTATTCAGAGGGAGCACAGAAGGCAAAGCTTGTTGACACAGAGGAAGCAGGAGGTGGCCAGTGTGGGCCAAGGAGGAGATACTCAGGTTGACTGTAGAGAGGTCCAAGAGAGGACCCAGCACTCATGGGTGGGGGCTATGAGACAGACCTGTCTCCCCACTTGTCAGCAAATGCTCACCACTCTGACTCTTAGCAGAGGCAGGAAAATAAATATGCAAGGAAGTCTTCTGAAACATCCAGAGAACATTTTATACACAAGCTTAAAACACAATAGCAGGGTCACCGTGCTTTCTCTCAAGAACAATTTTCCATTTAGAACCTTTTCTTACTTCCTTCTAATAGAAAGCCATTCAAGCAATTTTCTTTCTTTCTTTTTTTTTCCACTTCTAAAAAGACTCATTTTCAAGCATAATGACCTTTATGTTTTTTCTTTCTGTAGTCTTTCATGGTGAGAGCAAGCAGCAGCACAGTGTCATGTTTCCTGCCAATTTTTTTTTTTTTTTTTGGGAGGGGGATCTCAAAACATCTAAAATGGAAAAAAACCAAGTAAATAGGCAGAGATGTAGAGGGTGCTGCTGGAGCTTCTTGCAGTTTGTGGAATAATCAGCAATGGCTTCTAATAGGGAAGTAGGAAGATAGTAGGAACCTGTTTTCTGTTGCTGTAGTGGATGTCTGAGGCTGGGTGCTTTATTGAGGAAAGACATATGACATTTATTTCATGGTTTGGGAAATTTGAGGGTATGGTGTCACATCTCCCTGGTGCTTGTTAGGGCTTCCTTGGCACATTGGGTGGCACTGTGGTGGCAGCAGATGTGGAAAAAAGAGATTATGTGGTGAGAAAAGAAACCAGAGACACAGAAGCTCCAAACATTTCACTTGCAACAACGCATCCTTTGGGAGGTCACTCACTTTCAGAGGCCAGCACTCATTTCCCCCAAGGGCTGTGCCCCCGACGAGCTAACCACCTCCCTTTAAGCCCTACCTCCTAAAGGTTCCACCACCCCTCCCGTCTCTACACTGGGGACGTGCAGTACGTGAATGCTAGGAGGACACACTTCACCATGGCCCAACCAGAGCAGGGCCGACTGCTCTAGGCCATCTTCTGCATTGCTCGTATAAAACAGCTACATAGTTTCAGGGGGTTCATCCCATGAGTAGATGGCTCCAAGAAAGAAACAGATGATGGAATGGTGTGGAGGAGGTACTTATGGCAGTCAGAAAGCAGAGAGGGAAGAGAGGAGCTGGGACCAAGAGCTCCCTTTCCAGGTCATGCTCCCAGGGACCCACCTCTAAGGAGCCCTAACAGTACCTTCAGCCATGAACTCATCAATAGGTGAATGCTGAGGCTGGAAAGACCTCTGACATTTGTCTCATTGTTTTGGAAATTTGAGGGCATGGTGTCACATCTCCCTGATGCTTGCACTAAACTGTTGAGTTTAATGCCCTATGAGCTAAGCATCTTTCCGACACACGAGACTTAAGGGGGATATTTTAGATCTGGGATTGAGAGAGCTGCTGGACTTGGCATGGTTGGTCACCTGAATCAAAACCACCCATCTTGGAGGTGTTCTGTGTATATAGAGAACACCCTCTGTAGACTCCACCCTTGAAATCCTTATGTGCATGCACCAAGCCCAAGAAATAGGTGTTGCATGTCCTCTACATCAATGAGAAGAACCTAGCTAACTATGTGACTTTGCTGAAAGTAGAGAGCACAAACCTTAAGTATTGTTCTCTGAGTGGCCTCCACTGACCCTCCACAGGGTGATTGGTTGTCCCAGTTATACCTGGGAATGCAGGGTTTTTAGGATGTGGTGCTAGCAGTGTTAAAACTGGGGCAGTCCTGAGTAGGCTGAGTAGCTGGTCATCTTGTCAGGAACATGAGTTTCTGTACCCTGTTCCACAGCTGATAAATGGAAAGACGTAGGTGCTTGACATCTTTTGAGCCTCAGTTTTGTTATCTGGAAGGTGCAGGTAATGATCATGCTCATCTCAGTATTAGGACTCCATGTGAGTGGCGCAGAGAGGAAGTCCTGGTGTGGGCCACAGAACTCACAGCTGCTTCCCTCCCGTAGCAATTCCACCCCTGTGACTCACCTCATGGTGGCTATAAATATCAAATCAAATAACACACATGAAAATTCTTGGCACTGTGCCTGGTGTGTAGCCTTAGCTTCTTGATTAGTGGTTGTTATTATTATTATTATCAATAACATCTCCTCAGATCCTCTCAACAGCCTTAGGAGCTTGGTCCTGCATGCCCTTTATTTGACAAAAACTGAGGCTCAGGAAGGTGAGGAGACCCTGGGGCTCCTTTAGTCACAAAACTGCTTGGCACACTCCTGGATCTGATTGGTCTCTGAGGGGCCATTCTGTGCCTGCAGGGCCTTCACAGCATCCCCACTTTGCCTGACACAGTCCACAGAACCTCATCAACCCCAGCTCTGGTATCCAGCCATAAACAGGACCCTTCCCATGCCCTCTGAGGTGTGGTCTTCTGATGCAACCCTCTGATGTAACAGACTGCTTTCCGAGACATCTAGAGGGCAGGACATTGCTACTCAGGCTACTGGAGAGTTAGCTGGGACTTGACTGGTATGGGAAAGAATCTTCTCTAATGCAGTGACCAAGGGAGTCACATCTTTATTTTGCTTTTTAAAAATGCTTGAATAGTTCCAATTCTGCTGCTATTCAGCTCTTTGAAACTTTGGGGGCTGGTATTATACATTACTGCTTGTTTGAGTTTAGTGCTTTGGAATCACAGCGTTTTTCATCTTTTTTAAAGAGATGTTGCCAACACCATCTTTGAGTATGCTTTTATTTGCCTTCTGGTATCTCTGTGTAGCAGAGCTTCTGGAGAGGGGAATTTATGATTTGCAATCTGTGGCCATTTCTATAGCACACTGATTTGCCAACAGGGTTCACCTCCTAGTCTGTCTTTTTCCTGCTCACTTCCTTATGTTTGACTCATTTCAGGTTCTAATAGGCATGTTTATGAAACATCTTTTTATTTATCACTGAAGCAGTAGGAGCAGCTTCAGTGAAATAACAATGACCTCATTTAATTATTTGTGAACCTGCATTCTTATTCTGTTGGCATAGTTTTGGATATCTTTTTGTGTTGAAGGAAATTAAAGAGCAAACATCAGATAACTGAGCATCTCTAGTGTGCCATGGTGGTTTATTTTTCTGAAGGCTCCAAACATCTCTTGGAGGTAGCTTATTTCTATTTCATGCCCATTTTATAAGTGGGAAAAGCCAAAGCTTAGGTCTGTATTTCAGACCCCACAGAGAGTAAGTGGTCAGCACAGGATCCAAATCCAGAGCCTGCAGAGTTCGGCCTCTCTTTGCTCAGCTGGGTTGGACAAAGTGACCAGGAATGGCGTGGCATTGCTGAGTCCCAGCTCCCGCACCCAGGCAGCCTGCCCGTCTGTCTGCACCATTCCAGATGCAGCGCATCCGTTATCTGGATGCTCCATCTGTCTAATTTCACACTCCAACTGCTGAGAAGTAGCTGGGTTTCCAGAGCTGTGGAGATGCAGCCCACAGGTCTTCATTTACTCAGGATGGTTTGGTGTTGGGGGTGTACAAATGGGAGATGTGGCCACTGGGGCAGTGGGCTGCCTAGTTGAGTTAGGTGCTAGGGCATCTGAGTGGGGGCTGCTGCCCACCACCCTGCGCTGAGCCAGTGCTGCCTTCTCTTGGGGTTGAATGGTGCCTCCGCCAGCCAGGCTTCAGAGGCCCTCCCTGCGGCCCTATGAGACCTGGCCTCTGGGCACAGGTTAAGTATCAGCCCTGGGTGCTGTCTCCATGGTAAAATCCCAGCACTCTGAGAGTCTAGGCAGAAAGGCTATAAATTTTCTAACCTGGACCATTTAGTGAATCACTGTCTCAAAATAAAAGTTAAAAAAAAAAAGGTTGAGAATGTAGCTCATTGCAGAGGCCCTGAATTTAGTCCCCAGTACCACACTCACCTCCCCCACAACATTAAAGCACTTTAGACATAGAATAGATGGGCACCAGGATCACTTGGAGCATGCCACTTTGCCTTTCCAAGCCTTTTCTTTTTCATCTGTGAAACGGGAATAGGCCTACGTATTAAGCACAGAGAGTCATCTGAGATGATCCCTTTGAAACTTCCAAATTGACCCTCATTGCAACACGTTTGTAGGATGTTTCAGATTATAAGTCAGGCACTGGGAAGGTGATATAGGCATAGTTTATTCTTAGAGGACCTCAGGCACAGTCTAAAAGTTGGACTGATCAGAGATTCTGGGGTCATGACTGATAGAATTCTCACCTCAGTTTCTTAGTTGAAGAGAAATGTTATTGGTTTACACAGTCAGATGTCTGGAATATCACCACTTCATATCAAGCTAGATCTAGGTGCTTAACCAGTACCACTGGGATTCAGATTTGTGTTTTCCTTCTTTTTCCTGTTCTCTGTGGTTGTCTTGGTGCTCCAAACCTTCAGCCTTCCAGCTCTGCATCCTGCAAGAAGTAGTGCCATGTGTGAGGCTGCTCTACCAGGAGTCTTGGGATCAGTCTCCTTGGCTTTGACGGGGTCATGTGATCCCACTGAGATGGTGAGTGCTTTGATTGGCGATCACAAGCTTGGTAGGGGGGCCAGGACAGAGTCACTTTACCCCTGACATGAGCAGACAGTTGAGAAGGAAAATTGGAGCTTGTGCAGGATGGATGAGCAACCCTAAGCTAACCCTGTGAGTAAAGTGGGCAATCAGACTGGTGAGTGCAGGCAGTAGAGACCCTGCTGTAACTGGAAGGAGCCCCTGGTTTGCAGCTGTAACTCCATCTTGGGTAGAAGTGTGCAGGTAAGGCTTCTAGAAACTGTGAGCATTAGACTGAGGTTTCAAGGATTCACAGGAGTGTGCTAGGAAGAGAAAGAGTGAGCCAGGTAGAGGGACAGCATAGGCAGAGCAGAGGAGGAGCCTAGGTACAGAGCATACCTGAGTTGAGCCCTGGAGGGGGTAGGGAAACTCTCTGGGTGTCTGAGTGAAGACAGGTGTGATAGAGATGAGCTTTGTGAGAAAAGCAAACATCCCAGGGAAAGCGATGCAAGAGGTCCCAGAAGTTGGGCTTTTAGTCCCTCATATAAGAGAGGAGGTAGAGCCAGCCACGCAGTAGCTGTGTGACCTGTGGCATGCTCCTTACTCTCCCAGTGCCTTGATTTCTCCTGTAAACTCGTGTATTCAGCACTCCCATGCCTCATTCAGGTAGCAGCAAGGATTATTGGGTGGAGATCTTAGCTCTTTCCTGGCTCAGACATGGCCCTGAGTCAGATTAAAATGTAGCCATGCCCTACGTCTTCCCAGCTTGCTGAAGTAAACCAGTTCCACAGAAACCAACAGGTATCACCACGGAAGAAGGTTAGGACAGCAGAGGTGTCGTGAATCAATTATGGTTGTGTTGTGGCAAGTATGTGTTGTGTGTTTACTTGGTGTCTGGCTTTGTGCTTTATCTGTTTTGTCTCATTTAATCTCAAGATCATCCTGCAGGGTTACATGATAGGAAGTGACAAGGACAGAATTAAAAGCTGGGGGTGACTCACTTGAGATCAGAAGCTGTTTCTTCCTGTGCTGCTCTGGTTGTTTTCCTGCAGGACTTCTCAGAGTCTTTACTGTTTACTCATGCATGGAGAACTTCCCATTTCCAGGTGGACAAATTGCAGTCTTTCCCCATGGCAGCACACTGAAATCTCCTTCCACCCCTGCTGCATCTTTTAGGACCGGAAAAGTGAACTTGGAACAGAAAGTATTTAGATAACAATCAAAGAAGAGTAGGGTAGAAACAGTATAATGCAAGAACAGAACATTATCTGTGACGAACCACACACCTTTCTGGCTTTGAGTTACCTGGATCAGCTGGCTACTGTGGCAGATGGTGCACACACTGGGAACCTCTTCCGGAGTTGGCTGGGAGGCTCTTTATCCCTTGTCCCCCATACCTGTGTGGTTACTGCTTCTCTGTGCATTTCTGGTCCTCTGCTCTGGAAGCGGGTGGGCAGCATCTATGAAATGAGCCACCTGCTATGACACTTCTGATTCTGTGCTCAGTGCTGATCCTCTCTGGTCTCTGTAGTTCCCTCAGTTGGTTGATTACCAATGCATATTGGTAATCTCAGCACTCTGAGAGGCTAGGCAGGGGAATCACAAATTCCAGCTCAGCAGGATACTGCCTCAAAACATTTAGCAGGATACTGCCTCAAAAACAAAACAAAACAACAACAAAATTAAAGGGATGGGATATAGCTCAGCATGAAGGCCATGGGTTTCATCCCCAGCACCCCCCACCTCCCCTCCCCACCACAAAAAAGAGGTGAACTTGGCTGATGGCTAATGACAGGCGTGGTTGATGGCCTTGTCTTCCGCTGGGGAGACACAGCTGGCAGGGGCAGGTCACATCTGAGGCAGTGTGGAGCACTGAGCTGTGGTTTTGCAGTGCAGAGGAGAGGAGATATGAGCCCCTTTCAGCTTCTCCCAAGAGTGTGTGCTGCCGAGGGATGAGGTGTGCTTGCCAGGGTGGGATACTGGGAATCCATTGTTCATGTGTGAGCTTACAAAGATTCTTCCGAGGCAGTGCTTGGTGACTACCAAGGAAGAGGTCAAAGCTGCTGAAGGAAAATTAAACAGGCTGAGATGAACAGCTGTAATGTAGTAGGAATGGAAAGAGCTGGGCTCAGTAGCCTGGGGCACCCAGTGGCCAGGGACATAGGGCACGGTGGCTCAGGTAAGGGACACCCAGCTTCCCGCTCAGTCGCTGCCTGGGCTGTCCCCACCTCCTGATCCGTGTGTCTCCCTTGAGTTCCCTCTCCTGCCTCCTGCTCTGGGCAGCTGGCTCTTGATTGCCTGACTGCCTGTCACCTGGAGGAGCCCTGTGTGGCTGTCTGTGTCCAGGATTCTCCTCGTCTCACCAGTGCAGACCTCTAGACTCCTGCCCACTGCATGGCCACCTTCCACAAGTGCTCAGGCAGAGGTACCTTCCAAGTTCCCCTGCACTTGCTACATCTGCCTCCATTGCCCACTGTGTTTGAGCTGTGTCTTCACAGGCCAGACTCCTGGGGTCCAAGGACTGGCAGAACCTCTCACTTGCTCCCTCTTCAGCACTTAGCCAGTTCTTGGTATGTGTGCATTGGCAAATGCTTTTATCCTTGGGAGCTGTTACGAATTTCATTTCACCATGATTAACAGAATCCCCTCCCCCCA
The DNA here is from genome assembly GCA_004027915.1 of Capromys pilorides. NCBI lineage: Eukaryota > Metazoa > Chordata > Mammalia > Rodentia > Capromyidae > Capromys > Capromys pilorides. The sequence goes on from PVKN010021426.1 coordinate 12,837, forward strand.
ACCATAGAGAATGAAACACACAAACTTCTATTTTCCTATATAAATAGATGTAGGGAAGACCTTCCAGGACTTTCATTGCTCCATAAAGTCATCACAAAATCTAGCTCCTTTTGGCTTTTCACTCTGTCATGTCTATGATGTGGTTTTGCCATCCCCAGAGTCGCTGCTGCAGCTTCAGCCATCACATCTGGATTCTAGTTAGTAGAATTGAGGAAAGCCTCACCCTACTTCCTAGAAATTGGCCAACAATCTCAGCTTATGTCTCTGGCTAAAATACCTCCTGACCCCGTAGTAGCAAAGGATGTTGGAATTCTCTTCAGGAGGCAGAGGAGTGGATGTCTGGAATAGTAGATGATAATGTCCACATCATTGTGTCTGTGACCTATATGTGTGTCACATTTGATAGCAAGTGACGTTGAGAATGCAGGTGGAATGAAGGTGCTCATAGTCTGACCTTGAATTATTTTGGGACAGGGTGCAACCCCAGGCTTCTTAGGTATGGAAAGTGGGGGGGTGCAGGAGGATCAGAACCAGAGTGATGAGTGCTGAGACACTACATTGGCCACTGGTGGCTTTGAAGAGAGAGGAGGGTCTTGAGTTAAAGAAACGGCTGTGGAGATTGGAAAAAATAAGGCAGTGAATTCTCCCCTAGAACCTATAAGAAGGAGCGCAGGTGGGGCCTTGGAGGAGTGCCTGTGATGCTGGAGCTCAAGCAGCCGTCTTGTCACTGGGGGGAGGAAGGGCCCACTCAGAGGATGATGAGCACTTGGGTGGTCCTCTTGTTATGGCAGCAGTGGGACACAGACCTTGCCACAGACCACCATGACATTGTCTGCTCCCTTCTTGCCAGCTCTGTTCAGGTGGGGCATTTTTAGGAGGAGACAGAGGGCAAGGGAGGGTCTGTGTCAGGGGTGGGTAGGTGGTTTCTACAAGGGCTACAGCACAGCCATGCCAGGCTTTGAAAGTCATGGCTAAGGCAAAGCCATGGCCATAGTCCGGCTGCCCTGTAGTCTGTCAGTGTCAGCATCAGTGTTCTTTTGTTCCACGTGGCTCCTCTGTAAGGAAAAGAAGAGCAGGGCTGATCAGGGTGACACTTCTGATCTCTAGTTTTCAAGGCTGATTATTTCTTAGCTAGGTCTGATTTTCAGGAAGACATGGAAGTACAAAGATCAGGGAGAGTGGCAACTCCTGCGGTGCTCCTGCTTCAGCTTCCCCATGGCTGCCGGCCACACGTCTCCATGTCCTTGCAGGAGACTGACCTGTGCATCAAGAGGTGCTCGCAGCAGCCCTGGCTGTCACCACTCTGTGCTGGTAGCACCCCTGCCCCATAGGGGTGACTCCAGCCATTTCAGACACAGCCACGTCACCTGCGTGAGAGCCACTGTAGGGCTTTGTGAGAGCTGGGGAGCACCCGCTGGGGTCTCTCTTCTGGTCCCTGACTTGTTTGTCAGTCATATCTTTATTATCCTCCCTCCTGTCCCCATACTTTTCTCCTTTTCTTTAAAAAATAACATTTTATGATTCATTTTATTCTATACCTTAGAACCCGTTTTATGGAAGCATAGCATGCAGACAGGAAAAGCCGGCTGATGACAGGAGACAGTTGTGAACTTTAACAAACAGATCACATCTATAGCTGGTTCCCTCATTTAAAAAATGCCCTCATTGTTTTTTATTTAGCAATATGTTTTTGTACATAATTTAACACATTATTTTATAAAATATAGAGGCAGATGAAGTATGTCATGGATATACACAAACAGGTGTTTTGTGTCATTTAAAAGGCAAAGTGCATAGTGATACCTTGCTGTATTGAAGTATGGTAGTCTTGTATCCTGGCTGGTCAGAAACTCAAGCCAGCCAAGGGCCATGCATCCTCTTCTCCCTACTCTGAGACCTCACATCATACCTAATCACCAAAGGACTATCCTGGGTTTTCTAGCCCTTGTGTTAATTTTCTAGCATTTGGTAGCAAATTACCAGCAAGGTTTAGAACAACACAGATTTATCTGCACACAGTTCTGGGGGTCAGAAGTCTGAGATGGGTTTCACAGAGCCCAAATTCCCATGTCCACAGCCCGGCCTGTCTCCTGCAGCTCTAGGGAGGGAGCTATTTTCTCTCCATTCTGGGTTCTCAAGGCTGCTGCGTTGTGTGGCCCCTGGATCCTTCCTCCTCCTTCTGAGCCAGCCTTAGTTGGCCAAGCTCTCCTCACCCTACCCACTGTCAGCCCTCTGGCTCCTGCCTCCCCCTTCCATCTTGGGGTGCTGGCACTCCCCTAAGCCCATCCCAAGAGTCCTGGAGGACTCCTTGTTAATAAGGTCAGCAGTCTGCAGTGCATCTGCAGCCTGGTTTTTGCTGGTCCTGAGCATTTGGGTTACCAGAACCACAAAAATGTATCATCTCCCAGTTCTGGAGCTCCAAGTGAATATCAGAGTGTAGGCAGGGCTGAGTCCCCCAAGGCTGGAAGGGGAGTGGGCTAGGCCTCTCTCTGGGTGTTGACAGTCGTAGGGCTTAGCTCAGTCCAAGGTGCTCTCTCTACGTTGTCATTATCTTTCTTCTGAGCCTCTATGTCTGTGTCATAATCTTCACTTTCCATTAGCACCAGTCATATTGGATTAGAACTCTTCCTAAATACTTCTTTTTAGCTTTGTCATCTGCAAAGACCCCCTTTCAAGTAGTCATTGTCTCAGGCTCTGAGTTT
>PVKN010021427.1:0-15510 GCA_004027915.1 Capromys pilorides
GAACCTAAATGTCCATACATTGGATAAATAACTTAGTAGTCTATGTATACACAGGAATACTGTATTTTAGAGCTATAAAAAAAAAAAAGCTCTAAAGAGAAGAATGGGGAACCCCCTGTGAACTGAGGGATAGGATCTGGCCAGGGAGGGAGCTGAGCGGCATAAGCACCTGCCTAGAGTGATATATCAGGATAGACTGCTGGTGAAGTGTTGTGAATGCAGCCCTTACAGGACAGCAGTTGGAGAATTGTTCTGTACCCTCTGCAGGAAGTTCATTCTCCTTCAGAAGAAGGTTAAAAACCAAAGGAAGAAAGCGATATACCACAACACATTAGTTTTTAAAAGAGCATGAGTAGCTCATGTTGATAGCAAATAAAGTAGACTTCATAGAAAAAAAAAAAAAAAAACACCAGGGACAGGAAGACTACGTACTTAGAAAATGACCAGTACACCTGGAAGACAGTAATCTAAATGTGTGTGCACCAAACAACAGAACTTCAGAGTACTTGAAGCCAAGTGAAGCACTGTGAGGAAGAACAGACAAGTCTATCATTACAGAGGAGGAAGGACTTAAATATCCCTCTCCGAGGTTGAGAGAAATACTAAGAAATCAGAGGGAGATACATATAACACCATTAGTCAATAGGATCTGATAGACATTTTTGGAACTTTCTACCCCAAAATGGTGACACATTCTTTTCAAGTACCTACAGAACAGCCCCCAAGGGAGACCTATATGCTGAAAAATAAAACAACCTTAAAAAATCTAAAAGAATTTAAAATATACAGATTACCTTCTCACCTTAATGGAATCAATGTTGGAAAAGTAAAAAGTACATGGAAAATTTCCCAGTGCTTAAAAATTAAATGACTACTAACGTGTTTTGAAACCATCACATTTTATTTCTTACTAAAAGTAATACAATTTTTAAAAAATTAACATACAGTACTTCTGTATATCAGTGGATGAAAAGGAAATATCAAAACTAAACTTATTTTTTAAAAAACTGAACTTATTCTTTTGTCTTGGCTACCAACATGCCATCCAGATTATGGAAAACCTGGAAACTTCGGGATCATGTGAGCCATAGCTATGGCCTCTTCGGCAATCACCGGTAGCACCTGGAGGCTGGGATAATGCTGGTGGCATGCATCACCACAGGATCACCTTTGACAAATGTCACCCACGTTACTTTGGGAGGGTTGGTGTGAAGCGTTACCACCTAAAGAGAAACCAGAGCTTCTGCCCAACTGTCCACCTTGATAAATTGTGGACGTTGGTCAGCAAGGAGACATGAAATGCTGCCCAAAGCAGGACTGGAGCAGCTCTCATCATTGATGGGTGTAGTACTACTGGGCTCCTGTAAAGTTCTTGGGAAGGGAAAGCTCCCAAAGCAGCCTGTCATCATGAAGGTCGAATTCTTCGGCAGAAAAGCTGAGAAGTTAGGGGAGGGGGGAAACACAGAACTGTGTCCTAGTGGCTGTGGCCATGGGACCAGGCACATTATAATGCTAACAAATGGGTAAAAAAAATAAAAATAAAACCATTATAATAATAAAAATGAAACCACAGTTTTGTAGGCACAGTTAAAGCAATACATAGAAAAAGCTGCAGCACTATACATTCTATGCTCCTAACTCAAGAAGTACAAGCAAAAGAAATTGAAAGCCTGGAATCTAAGGAGTAGTCCTAAAACTAGTAAATGTGTACAGCAAGATAGCAGAATACCTGTCAACACACAAAAGCAGGTATGTTTCTACACAGTTGTAGTGAAGTGGGGAAGCCAGAATTTGAAATTCAGCACTACGGATGAGGACACAGAAAAATGAAATACCTAAGTGAAAAATCTAACACTATATAACTCATGCTGGAAGTTACAGAATGCTTATGGAAAACATCAAAAGATTAATGGAGATATATACTATGCTTGTGAATTGAGAGACTAGTCATAATAAAGATGTAAGTTCCCCCAAAATCCATTGGTTTAATATTTCATATTGGTTAAAAATAAAATTAAGAATTAAAAAAATAAAAGTGTTGTTGCAAAATTAAATAATAAATAAGCAAAGAAAAAATATTTCACATTAGAAGGTAAGAATTTTTGTGTGTATTAAAAACTTAACCTGAAATTTATATTCAAAGCCGAAAGAACTAAAATAACTTTTGAGGGAAAAGATCAGAGGATTTATGCCCCCTGTGACTAGACTTGCTGTGTAACAACAGTGACTAAGATGTATTGGGTGGAGAAAGAATTGAGTTTGAGCCTTTTCTCATACATTTGAGGGCTGTTTTTATCTTTGTGTGACTTGTTTGCTTTTGTCTTATATAAACGTTTTTTTGGTACTGGGAATCAAACTCAGGACCTTGCAGTCGCCAGGAAGGCGCTGTGCCACTGATCTGTACTCCTGTATAATGAGTTCTACTACTGTGCCCTGAAGTCATTAATACTGGAATTAGTTTCAGTCTAGAGTCTCTGTCATGTTCCAGCTGTGCTGTCATAGCACCTACAGATAGAACTTTACTGCTTCTGGCCAGCCTGCAGGAGACTTGTTCTGTCTAATTGTAGAACAGATTTTTGCTTTGTTTTGGAGATGAGGTCTTGATAAATTGCTGAAAATTGGGCTGGAGCCTGGATCCTTCCTCAGCCACTGAGAATCCCAGGGGTGTGCCACCATGCCTGTCTGTGCTCTGGAGTGATTTATACAGCATTGGGGTGGGTCACCCTGATCAGCCCCGTATTTGAATGTCGTATGTGTCCAGTAGCACTCTGTCTTTTTCTCTTCCTAGTTACCAGAGCTGCTGCTTGCTTGTTTTTCCCAAAAGCTGTGCATTTTGAAAATGGCTCTGCCTCCCCTCCCCTTCCAGCCTTTCACACTTGGCATGAGCTTAGTCTTAACATCAGTTAAGTCACAATGAGGCATTTCTGGTATTTTCCAACATCAGTTCTCCCTCTTGTTTGTTGTCATGTTTGGCTTTCCTCTGGTCCTGTCACAGATCATTGAGAATCAGTGAGCATTAACAAGGTGAGAGAAGTTACGTCCTGGGAGGGCAGCTCTTGTTTTTATTGACACTGAGAGGCTTCAACGTGCTGATACATTTTGTATATGAGGTATATTTTATGCGGAATTTGATTTTTAATTCTTATTTTTTGCCTGTGGCTTGAAGAAAAAAGCCATCTGTATAGTTGGTATTTTCTTCAGCTCTAAGGAATTTTTTTCTGTTTAATTTTCTTTGGTTTTTGATACTGGGAGTTGAACTCAGGACCTCAGGCTTGCCAGTCAGATGCTGCACTACTGAGCTATCCCTGGCCCTATAAAGAATTTTATGGCATGCTTTATGTGTTCAGGTTTCTCAGGTCTCCTGAGTATAAACTATAGCACCAACTAAGAGCAATAGTGACCTTTCTGAGAGCAAACCTAAATGTAATTAATCCTTTTTTATCGTTAAAGGTTACAGATGAGGAAGTTTACAAAGAACTGGAAGCATAATTTAGATTCAGCCTTGAGTGAAGTAGAGGTATGACAGTTTATCTTATAAATAAGTGACAAGGATCTCTGAAAGTAAGACAAAATGTTTGAATGATAACCTCACCTAAAGGAAAGTTTTAGGAATGTAGCTGTTTTACTTAACCACTTAATATTTTGAAACACATTTTTATTTCTAGAGTTCTCAACTATTATTTAAAAAGTGTACATTTTCAAAATCAATATAAGATAGAATAACGAAAAGTTCAGTGTTTTTCTTTGTGACTGGGTAGCATGGGGCATAAGAAAATGGCTTGCTCATCATGACGACTGCAGGGCATAGAACAGGAAAAGCCAGCTCCTTGCTCCCTGTGGCATTCAGGTGTGGAAAGGAAGAAGCAGCATTTCGGGCGCTTTCACACTTAAACTTTATACACAGTTGTGTATTCCTCTTACTTCCTGCAGGTCAGATATGTCTGGCTTGCCTGGGCTCTGTTGAGCAGAGTGGAATTATCTTGGGCCATAGTGTACAGAAGTAATAAATTGTTGCTAAGTTTTTCTTATGCCACAAACATGACCAGCCCCTGGGCTACAGGTTGGACTCATTTGGTTTAGTTTTAATCTTCTTATTCTCAGGTTTTTTAGTTGGCATAGAAAATTATTTCGCAGCTATAACAGAAAACAAAAGATAGTTTATTGAAGTTTACTTCATAGCCTCTTCTGTAGAAAGGTAGTGTCCAATAGGACATGTAGGCCCCAAGTCCTAAAAGGTCAGATGACAGTAAAATGAAGTCTCTAAAAGTAATTTGCACATGCCATGGAGCCCATGCTCCTTGTGAGGCTGGTCCTCCTGTCTTCTATGAGCTCTGCATGTGGTCGAGTTCAGGTGGGAGGGTGATGTCACTAAGCGCTTTCAGGCGCTCCTGTCTGAGCTTTGTGGAGACATCACCGCAGTTATAGAGATGCAGTTCAGCACTGCTATTGGCGTGACACTTGCCAGTGAGTTTGTAAGATAGGCAAACTTCATCTTGTTAATCTCAGTGTTTTATGTGATGCCTCCTGTGCCTGGCCCACAGATATGCATAAGTAACAGTTCTCCTTTTTACTTTTTTTCTGTTTTTCTTTTAACAATTTGTATAGCATTGTAAAGAAAAAGGTGACTGGATCAAATTGGGAAATTTATACATAAATGTAAAAATGGACTGTGAAAACTTTGCAGATTTCCAAAGATTTTGTGTTTGTGTTGCTGAAACACTCACAAAAGGCAGTGAAGAAGAGAGACCAGGCGTTCCTTTTTGTGAATTTGCTGAGACAGGTAAAATGTCACTGTTTTGAACCAAGTATTGTATGTTTTAAAGGCACAGTGTTCCTAACAGGAGCATAAAGTTCAGCAGTTTCCATTTGAAGATATGTTAATGTTGCAGATTTCAGATTTTCCTGCACTGCTTATGAATCTTACTATCTACTTATTGAGTTGCAGTGATAAAAGAACAAAAATTGGTGTCTTAGTGTTAAGTATTTCATATTCTTTTCATTGAAGTTGATAAAGTTATTGCTGGCATATTGCACAATTCTTTTTTTTTTTTTTAATGGTCATCTCAGCCTGCCCTGGGGGTGGGGCTGGCACAGCATGTGGTGCCAGGGAGCCGTGGTCCCTGTGGTTGCCTAAGCTTTCCTAAGCAGGCACTTTAGACTGCTGAGCCATCTCACCAGCCCTGCATTGCTGGCATATTACACTGGAGCATTTGAATGGTTGAACCACTACAGTCACTGCTGTCTTTCACTGCTCTAAGTCATATGATTTAGTTTTTGTGTTTTTTAACCTATTTAGTACGGAATCTACAGGGTCTCACTACACAGATGGGACTCGTAGTGATCCTTCCTGTTTTTCAGCCTCCCAAATGTTGGAATTGCAGATGTGCACCACCACACTCAGTCTCATTCACCCTTTCAGCATGCCCTAAGGGCAGGGCTGGCACAGCAGGTAGGGGATGGAACCTCCAGCCCCTACTCTGCCTAAGCAGATGCTTTAATCTGCTGAGCTATCTGGTCAGCCCTTACATAGTTTTGAGATTGTTTAAAGTGAGTTTTATGCAGCCCTCTTTCTCAAAAGGGTTTAACAAACTATGTAAAAGACCAGGTAGTAAATGTTTTAGCCTATATATATACACACACACACACACACACACACACACACACACACTCTATCACATATTTTTCTCTACTTCTAAAATGACCTTTTAAAAATAACCATCGCTAGCTCACAAGATGCGTAAAAACCGGCCACAGGCTTGGTTCAGCCTGTGGTCAGGGTTTGCTGGCACAGTTTGCTGTCCTTGTGGTAGTACTATACTAATAACCCTGTGTTAATTTGCATTTTCTGTCATTGTGACTTCCATTTCATTTTCATCCATTTGCCTGTTGTTTTTCAGTTATCAAAGATCCAAATAATAGTGACATAGATAAAACTTTGCTGGGAAGAATTGGAATCAGTGCTGTGTACTTCTATCACAAGCTGATGCAGTGGTCCAAGGTACTTCATTAAGGTTTTGTGGGCTGAGTTGCGTTAGTTTGGGATTTGGTTTGAGTTTTGCCTTGGTCTGGTGTTACTTTAAAACTTAAGAACAGAACATAGGCTAACCCTGCAAATTAGGAGCTTGCTAATAGTCATTTCTGGCAGCAGAATGAGAGCCAAGCTGAAGAGGGAATTATGGAATGGTGTCCTGAGCAAATGAAAGGAGAAGACATGCACCTGCTTATTGTCCAGGGTCTTCGTGTGGGGAGTACCTAGGCCAGGCTCCATGGCACACCTACTGAGGCAATTTTCAGCTCATAACTTACTTTGCCAACTCCTGTCAGTAGCAGTGTAATTTTGGAAAAGTCCAAGACACCTTTCTTAAGATGAACTGAGGTTGTTTATAATTAATAAAAGTCCTAGAAAAGCAACTCTTAGAATGTGCATGGCTGGGCCAGGGAGATGGCTCAGCAGCATAAGTGCCTGCTGCCTGGTAAGCACAAGGTCCTGAGTTCAATCCCCAGTACCAAAAAAGAACGTTCTTGGATATAGTATATACCATATATCTTGATGTCTCACTTTTCAAGGTTTAGCTCACTGTAGAAATAGTCTCATAAATCAAGAACATAGTGTATTTCTGTTCCTTAGGTTTCCCTATGGTGGAGCAGAGGACTCAGTAGAGGGCAGGAAAACCCACACTAGGAAGACAGTGCCAGGAGAGTAAAGCTACCTAGAGAGTGGTCACTCCTGAATTAACTGTTGCAGTATAGGTTTCGTTACTTGCTAACTATTGTAAAGGGGATAATTTTATAGTTGAATTTTGTTTGATGACATTCAAGTGCATCATTTATATAAATATAAAACTTAAGGAATTAAAAAAATACTTTTAAACCCAGCCCAGTTGTACAGAAGGCCCCAGGAGACTCAGGCCTTCTCTGTGGTGGGCCTGGGGGTACGAGATCTACATCCCAGAACTCGCATCCAACCTCAGGGGAGCCAAGGCATTTGTTTCCCAGGCCTGTAAGAAAGCCAGGACCACCGCATGTGAGATTCAGTAGGTTTTGCTGACACTTTAGAGTATGTTTTAACTTCATCTTTACTTTTTCTTTTTTTTTAAAGAAAGAAAGGTTTATTTGGTTCAAGTGTGTAGAGGTTTCAGTCCATAATTGGTTGGCTCCACAGCAGAGTGGCATGGTAAGGGGCATCACAGAAAAGAAACAGTCTGTGTCAAAGCAGGGCAGGCAGAAGGCAGCAAATGAAAGATAAGCAACTTGATTGTTAATTCTTAAGTCTTTAGGACATTGATGAATTTTTGTCTTTTAATTAAAGTTTTAATTAATTTATTGTTATCACCTTATTTAGTATGATTTTTGATGATGCCTGTTCCTTTTTGAGCAGCATAAAAAACTGGCCTGAAGATCTTAGCTCAGTGGTAGAGTACTTTGTATAGTGAAGACCCCATAGGAGTAAAAGGGTAACTGTTGAAATTAAAAGTATATTTTGAAAAATGCATGTGCATTTATGTAGTCAGTCTGTGAAAGACTGTGACATTGTAAGAAGCAGCTAACCCAGAATAGTGTAGGATATAAAAGGGGGAGTCTGCAAGCTCACACCCACAGGTCATGATGCTCTGCAGCCTGCTGGATTATGCCTGCAAGCAAAGAGTCAGTAATAACCAAAAAGGCTGCACGGTAGACCAGAGGTCACCTGTGAAGTCAAGTGCCCACTCTGCTTACAGGGAAGTATGACTGCTGGCACAAAATGTACATCTGTTTTCTGATGTCCAGGCCAAAGGTCTGCTCATGTAAGATTTATAAAATAGTTTCTTGAATCAAAATGTATTTTCAGCCCATAATTTTATCCTTTTTCACTGTCATTCTTCATCTAAATGTGTAGCAAGTAGATATTTGTGCTGTCTCTCCCTTCCAGAGGTCAGGTTGTCAGTAGAGGGTAAAGAATCAGTGCTTTCCCACATTAATCAGGGTGCTGTCTGCCTGGTGAAGGGTTGAGAAAAAACCAAGGCTGCGAGCTGCTGGGCAGCTGCTGAGAGAGGCTGTGGCAGAGCTGGAGGAGCCCTGCTTGCCCCTCTCTATCCCCAGGGCTGGCAGACCATGTCAGGGACACCAGTGTAGGGTGGTGACTAAGCTCTAGAGTGCTGCCTTCTGCCCGCCATGTCTGCCGCACCATTACTGTAATGACTAGTACCCAATTAATGTTCTTTTCACTCTAGGGAAGGAAGGTCTTGGATAAGCTGTATGAGTTAAAAATACATTTTGTAAGTTTAGAAGGACTCACAGGGCCTGCAAAGTTAGCACCAAGATGTCAAATTGTGAACATTGCTGCAGAAGTTTTTCTCAAAAGTGGAAGCCTAGATGGTGCCATTTGGGTCCTAAGAGGTAAGTTCTGGTACATGAGAATGTAAAGTCACCTGTTAAACCTGTTTTATATTTTTGTCTACATAATGACCTAGGCTTCTGTGGAATCATACTGAACGTGTATGTAGAAAAAGTGGTTTGGGTGTGAGCTGAAAGAGCAGGGTGAACTTTTAGCAAGGAGACTCCTTCTAGGTGTCTTCCCCAAAGACACAAAGTCATGGCTTGCAGGGGTCCATGCACGCCCACGTCCACAGCAGCACAGCTCATAGTGACGAGGTCTGGGAAGCAGCCACGTGTCCATCAGCAGCCAACCAGGCAGCGTGTGCTATGTGCACACAGCGGAGCACTCTCAGTCATAAAGGAGGATGAACAGACACACCTTGGATCCATAGTGTTAAGTGAAATAACTCAGACACCCAAGCTTAAAAATTGCATTATTTATCTTCTGTGAGGTCACTTCTCAGCCTTTTGGCTATGATCAAGTGTATCTTCTATGAGAAATGCAACTTGTAAATAAGTCAAGCAAAATAAAAGAAAAAATAGGGAGTCAGATCTGGCCCATAGGAGAACTCAGCTGGGGATGTAGAAAGGGCCATGCGCGTGCACCAGCCGCCACAGCAAGTGCATTGCCATGCACCCTGGACATGAGCTAGTGAAGACGAAACAGAAGAAAACGCATGCACCTAGCTTCCAGCTGTGAGCCAATAAGCAGCATGCTAAAGGCTCAGCCTGAGCTATCCTGGTTAATCTCGGTAGAAAGCCTGCATTGGAAGCTATTACAGTCTCCACTTTATAGTTTAAAAACGTCAGCACTAGTAAGCTGCTTCCCCAGAATGACATAACAAGCAGCACAGGTCAAATGCAAACCCAGATAGAGCAGCTTGCAGAGCCCAGGCTTCAGCAGCTGTCCGAAATCTGGATTGCACTCTGGATAAGCTGCTCTTACAGATAGGGACGGAGGCAGCTTCCCATCAAAGGGCACATTTCCTTAGTAAGGTAATCCAGGCGGCAGAAATGACAATGAAATTAAGCCAGCAGCAGCAACTTGAGTTACTTTGGTGATAAACACAAATTAGACCACAACTGTTTCCTTACAAGCCAGGTAGGATGATAGTTCTGGCTGCTTGGACTGTCAGTTTTGTTTATGTACAGTAAGAATGAAGGAGTCTCAGTTTAGATGAGAAGATAAGCAAAAAGTGTATGTAAATGCATATGTTAACTAGTAACCATGTCCTGTACACAAGCATATGTGTGTGTGTGCACGTGTGCACGCGCGCGCGCATGTGTGTGTGTGTGTGTGTGTGTAGTATGCAGTATATAATCCCTTGTATTTGTTCACTACTGAGGGTTTATGCAATACAGGGGTTGAGTAGACACAGGATCAGAAGCTTGGTGGAAAAGATTTTCTTCAACTCAGGGACATAGCCAGCATAGACGGAGGATTCCTAAGCAGGAAGAGTAACCAGGATACAAAACAGAAATTAATGCAAGCCAGAGCTCACACTGTATGTGAGACAGGAGAGGTGTGGCAAGAAATGGGAAGGGAAAAGAGCTGATAATAATGAGCTTGGAGCACATCCTCGCGGTAGGACTGTGGAGTCACAGTCTGTCTCTGGCTAGACAGGTCAGTTTGTGGGAGTCACGCAGAGTGAGAGGTGAGATTTAGTTTTCATGTTTCAGTTTCAGATTATGTTTCACAATGTGTCCACTGTAAATATCATTTCTTTCTCACAGTGACTATTTCATTAGTAATTTTCATAAATAAAATTTGATTTTTGTCAGAAGAAGGCCCCACAGAAGGAAGTGGTGGGAGTTCTGAGAATGTTGTCTTAAAAGGGTTTTCTGGTCACCTGGCCATTAGAGAGAAAATGGAATGGGGCAATCTTACATGTATTGAGTGAGGTTAATCCTGATTCATAAAAAAATATATATATACATTAAAATTATAAAATACTAACCAGGTGTGGTGATACACACCTATAGTCCCAGCACTAGGGAGGCTAAGGCAGGAAAATCTTTGAGAGTTCAAGACTAGCCTGGGCTATAAAGTGAGCTCAGGATCAGCATGGACTATGTATTGAGACCCTGTCTCAAAACAACAAAAAAATTATAAAACACCATTTTAAACCTGCCAAGTTATCAAAGATCAAAGTTTGCTGACAGAATTCTTGTGAGGATATAAAGAAAGGGACATTCACAGAAATATTGCCATTAAGGACGTTTTAGCAAAATGTCTATCAAAAACTTGGAATGCATTATTTCCTTTTGTTTACTGATTCTACTCCGGGACTTGTTTGGGATTTTCTTTGCGGGCAGGGGTCTGCTTTTTGTTCTTTCTGTGGTTTTGTTTTGTTTTGGCAGTATTGGGATCTGAACGCATGGCCTCATACATGCAAAGCAAACACTCTGCTGCTGAGCTATAGTGCCACCTTTTTTAAAAATTTTTCTTTTGAAATAGGGCCTCATTAAATTGCCTGGACTGGCTTTGAATTTGCCAAGCCAGCCTTGGCTTCCTCAGGTCCCAGGTATGCCTGACGGTTTGTAAAGCTTACTCTGGCATTGTCCGATCTTTCTTTAGTACTTTTTATATTCACCACACTGGTGAGATTACAAAAAAAAAAAAAAAAAAAAAAAAAAAAAAAAAAAAAAAACCCAGTTACTTCTACACTGAGCACAGTTGAGAAAGGACAGTGGCATGGGAGCTGAGGTGAGTGCAAGAGGGTCTCTGCATGGACACTGAGGGGCTAGAGAGGTAACCATGCAACACTGACGTTTCGAACATTTTAGCAACTTGGTGTTCTGTGATACCACCTTGGTGTTTTATAACTTATGTATGTTAGTCTGTGCCTGTCAAACATTTCCTAGCAGCAATTGAGACTAAGCATGGTGGCATGCCTGTAATCCCAGCACTTGGGAGATCTCTACAAGTCCAATCTATATAGTGAGACCCTATAGACTCTGCACTAAATATATAAAAAAAATACTAATTTTAGGATTAATAACCGTCTACACTTAGAATGAAGAATCAATAAAAAGTACAAGCAAGTGGCTGTTTTTATCCTCTTACAATGAGGGCCATCACTATACGTTTCTAATAACTTAGAACTCTTTTGAATACATTTAAATTTTGCCACATTCTCCAGAAGGTATTTTTAAGCACGTGTTATTATACTAAGTGTGATTTCCAGAGTGTAAAGTATCCTTTTTTTTCTTTTTTTGGAAGAATCGAAGTGGGTGATCAGTACTCCACTTTGGCCTTGTGATAGACTGGATGTGCTTAATCGACATAATTTGCTCTGTGCAATTGCACATGAAACCTTAGCCAAGAGCCTTTACAGACAGGCGTTTGAGGTTTTGCAAAATCTACCAGGTATTCAAAATTCTCAAGGTATGTTTTTTTTTTTTAAATCTAGCCTAATTAGCTGTTGTCCATCTGGTGTTTAGCTATTAATAAGAAACTGTTTTCTGTCTGTTTTGGTTGAGTCTTATATTCCAGTATATCTTAATGAAGTCATTCTCTATAAAATATGTTCTCTGCAGATCAGATATGCTCTCCTGTGATTTCAAAACTCCACAGTGCTTACCTCTAGGCTGCTTGTCAGCAGTTCCTAACCTAAACATTTTCATCATTCCTCTTTGTGTTATCCACAGTGTGCTTAGGTGTTCCCAGAAAGCTTAGCTTCTTAAGGAATTTGTAACATTGGAATAATGAAGAACAACTTTTCTTCTATCACTAAATACAGAACTTGGTTTATGTTATCTTTGGACATAGATAAACTTGGAATAAATTTAAGTAGTTTAAAGACAGAATGCCACCACAGGCAGTGGTAGTTGAACTCAACAAGGTGAAAGCTCAAGTCGTGGATGGTCAGGCAGAGGGAGCCCCCAAGCAAAGGCTTTTGGGTCAAGAGTGAGCAGGCCCCCCCGGGAAGACAAAAGCATTAATCCTAGGCCCATGGCGGTGAAACTGTGGCCTGTATGCTGCACTGAGAGTGCATTATCACTGGACACTCCAAGAGCTTTGCCTCACTGTTCTAAGGCCTCCTCACAGTGCGTTCATTGTATCTTCCAGAGCTCTTCATTTTTCCATTTATTCCCCAGAGCTGTGTTGTGATGGTGTCACCTGTGTGTCCTAGATGGGGAGCTCCTTCAGTGATATTTTAACATAGCCCTTAGTGGATGGATGTTATTGATAAATTAGTCAGAGGGAGACTTGAACAGATTTTCAAAAACCCTAAAAATGGCAAATTAAAGAAGGATTCTTCTGTGTCAGGGGCCCCTGGGGCCTAGATGCTGTGGAGCAAGGTAACAAAGTTGTTTTAGGCATGCTACTCCAGTGAGAGCTTGAGACTAAGGGGTTGTTCCTGTGCAGGCTGCTGTAGCTCCTGACAGGATGAAGACCTAGAGCTCAGGTCGTAACCCAGTGGCATAGAGGCAGTGAAGAGCTGGGCATCTCAGTCACAGCTTTCTTTCCTCTAGGAGGAACTAAATGAGTTGGGAAACCTGTTAAAGAGTATTTATGAAAGGGGATAATTACAGGGGTTGGTTTTGGTTTTTTTTTTTTTTTTTAGTCACAGAAAAGATACAAGGTTTGAGCTGTCATTTCGCAGAGTGCTGAAGTCATTCTAGACACCATAGGTTCAATCTCATGTATGGACCAAGTTCACAGTACCTGCATTGCCCCTGGAATCTTTGTCCGACTGCTTTCCACATTTTCCATCAGAGATGAAACAAGCACGTCTGCTTTCGTCATACGCTTTTCTGTTTCTTACTTGATTATATGTAAGATGATTGTCTTTTAGCGACTGTGATTCCTGCAGTGGGTGAAAAGGAGCTAAGGAGAAAGGGTGTGGAGAAGTCTGAAAGACTAAGATTGGTCTGATGGTGCCAGCTCTTCTCATTTCAGAAACTGTGGCGATCTCACACCCTAGCCTGCTTTTCAATAAGCTCTTAGATGCCTGCATAGAGAGCAACAACCTGGGCATGTCGTCCTCGGTGGCAGAACTCATGGTTTCCAAGGACATCCCTATTGATTTTTCCTTTCTGAGAAGATTAATTACTTCTTTAGGAAGGAGTTGCTTATGGCTCAAAGCCAGAACTCACTACAAAAGTAAGTTCCCCTTAAAATTTCTAAATTTGGTACATCATTTTTAGTTTTTTTTTTTTTTAATTTTATTTTATTTTATTTTTTTAAACCTCATTTATTTATTTATTTATTTGTGTTCTGGCCGGCTCAGCCTGCCTTGGGGGTGGGGCTGGTGCAGCATGTGGTGCCGGGGATCAAACCACAGTCCCTGTGGCCACCCAAGCAGGCACTCTAGACCACTGAGCCATCTCGCCAGCCCTTTAGTTTTATTTTCTAATTCAGGGTCCATCTATAATATTTAAGGCCGCATTTTTAAATATGAAAAAAATAATAGTTGATACATGATCAGAGGTAGTGGTCTGAACAGATCTGTGCTTTTAAAGTTGATTTCTCATTTCCAATTATTGCATCTTCATTTCTTTACACACATTGGCATTTCAGCCAGAGAGCAAGCAAAGGAAATAAATGGTAGATTTTGAACCATTTTGACATATCTTGTAAACAATGTAGGAGGCATACAGAGTGAGGTTTAAAAGAGTATCTGGAGACTGGGCATGGTGGCGTGCGCCTGTAATCCCAGCTCTTGGGAGGCTGTAAACAGTGGATCACTGTGAGTCTGATCTAGTAGTGAGACCCTGACCACCCTGTAGACCCTTCCCTAAAAAAATAAAAGAATATTTGCACATTTAATCCCCACTGTATCCTGGGTCCTTGAAGCTCAGAGTCCACCACGCAGGCAGTGGGGAGACCCTGAGGTGCCTGTCACTGTGGCCTGTGGTGCACAGCAGTGTTTCTCACGGCGGCTAGGCCATGCAGTCTATTCGCAGTTATTCCTCTCAACAAATGGGCCTGGAAATCCAGTGCTTTCTCTTGTCTCAGCCACCTCAAAGATATTCAATTCTGAAATAATTCCATGTGAAATCTAGATCTAGAAAAGAATTTTTATTCCTTTAAGCATAATTTGCATTAACTTTCCACTTCTGTCATAGCCGTTTATATAATAAGCATCTGAGTTGTCTGCCTGAGCGGGTTTCTCAGGTTACCATTGTGATCACATTAGCAGATGGTAACGTGTAAATTACTCCCATAGTGAGAAGGGAAACAATGACTAGGGTATATCATAGGTAGTAAGGTTGAATATTTGATAGACTTTTCATTTTGGTAACATACACGTGTGTGCTGGGTCATTACATAAAATGTATTTTAAAAATTTTTTTGAACACAGAATTTTTTTAGACGATGACAGAAAATGTTTTTTAAAAACTTGAAATCTTGCACGCACACACCTGCTCTCAGCTGTGTCTGTGTTCCAGCTTGTTGTCCCACTTCCCTGCAGACTGCTGGGAGCCAGAGCCACACTCGTGCCCTCCATACAGACCTGGGCACTGTCTGCTGGGTCTCTGATGTTAGTTTTTAGAACTGAAGTTAATGGGATGTTTTCTAGATAAGGATGAGGTAGGCTAACATGCAGGCAGAGGTATTTGTATGCTGTCTGAACAAAGCACAAACCTGAAAAACCTTTAAACCTTTAAATATATATTTCTATAAATATATTGTTAGTTTGAAATAATATTTTGTATTAAAACACTAAAATTTTTTGAGTATACTTATTTCTAGTGCCACTGCAGTCATGCAGTACTTGGCATTCTGAGTGTCTGTGTGACTGTCCACCAGTACTTAGATGGGAAGTCTAGTTCCATTCTGTAGGGCTCAGTCCCCAGCTACACGCACCAATTCACACCCTAAAACTTGCCCTTTCAGGAGAACGGATTTTAAACTGCTTAGGTGTTTTTTAGGAGTGCTAAGTAGAGAAAATCTCTTTAAAACTCCTAGGATATCAGACAGTACACAAGCAATATTGCAGTGTGACATTTTGCCAAAATGAGAAAATCTGTGTGTAAAATCTATTCAAAACATTTAAAGTTTTTCAAGAGCCATTTCCAGGGAACTGGGGAGATTGCTCAGTGGTCTAAGTGCCTGCCTGGCAAGTACAAAAACCTGGATTCACTCTGTAGAACCGCATGCTGAGCCAGCCACCAAAACTGGATATGGTGGTGCACACCTGGAAT
>PVKN010021428.1:0-15537 GCA_004027915.1 Capromys pilorides
TTTTTTTTTTTTTTTTTCAGTGGGACCGGGGTTCTAACTCACGACCTTGCACTTGCCAGGCAGGCACTTGTGCCACGGAGCTATCTCCCCAGCCCCTCTAGTTCTAGTTTTTTAAGGAGTCTGCACACTGCTTTCCATAATAGTTGTACCAGTCTGCATTCCCACCAGCAGTGGAGAAGTGTTCCTTTTTCTCCACAGCCTCTCCAACACTTGTTGTTGGTTGGTTCATAAATCTAATGCTTTTATTTTTGTTTTTAAGGTTTTGCTGGCCTCCACATGACCAAAAAAGTGATGCTGAATTCCGGAAGCACTGCTGTGAATGGTTAAAAAAGATTTCTGTAGGTATTCTGTATTTGGAAGATGCAGACTTAAAACACATTAAAAGCTGCTTTTTTTTTTTATTTTTATTTTTTAATGTATTCAGTACAGAGTCTGCAGAGTCTCACTACACAGATTGCACTCATAGTGATTCTCCTGTTCTCAGTCTCCCAAGCGCTGGGATTATAGGTGCAGGCTACGGCTACCATGCCCAGTATCAGTGAGCCTTGGGGGTGGGGCCTGCACTGCACATGGAGTCGCACCTGATTGTTGTTCCAGGCGCTTTAGTCTGCTGAGCTATCTGACTTGCTTGAAACTGTCAATTCTTTTTTTGGGGGGGAGGGGGAAGGAGGTCTGACTGTAGTTTATGCTAGCCTGAAGCTCACTCAAACTCTCAATGATTCTCCTGCCTCATCCTCTCGAGTGCTGGAATTGCAGGCTTGAACTACCATGCCTGGGTTACATTAATTTTTTTTTTTTTAACTTTATTTTTATGTTATGGCTGGCTCAGCCTGCCCTTTGGGTGGGGCTGGTGCAGCATGTGGTGCCAGGGATGAAATCACGGTCCTTGCGGTAGCCTATGCTTGCCTAAGCAGGCGGTTTAGACTGCTGAATCATCCTGCTGGCCCACATTAGTTTTTAGTATCTTTTTTTTTTTAATGGCCAGCTCAGCTTGCCCTTGGGGTGGGACTGGCACAGCATGTGGTGCCCGGGATCGAACCGTGGTCCCTGCAGTTGCCTAAGCTTTCCTAAGCAGGTGCTTTAGATTGCTGAATCACCTTGCTGGCCCACAGTTTTTTTTTTTTTTTTTTTTGTCTTTTTGAGACAGGGTCTTGCTGTGCAGTTCAGGCTGGCCTTGAACTCACTTTTATAGCCCAGGCTGGTCTTGGACTCACACCAATCCTCCTGTGTCAGCTTCCCAAGTGCTGGAATTATAGACGTGCACCACCACGCCTGGCTCCACATTAATTCATAAAAGAAAAATCTTTTGATGTGTTTGTGCTAGCAGAATATGCAAAGAAATAGTAAGTACTGTAATATTTTTTAGTGGTTTTGTCATGGGACTCTTTGTGTGTGTAGAGTCTCATTATGCAGCTCTGACTCATAGTGATCCTCCTGTTTCCTCCCTCCCAAGTGCTGGAATTACAGGCGTGTGCCACCACGCCCAGACCCTTTCTCTTTTTTTTTTTTTCCCCAGTACTGGGAATCAAACTTTGGACCTTATGCTTACCTGGCTGATTCTTAGGCCACTGACCTATCTCCTTGGCCCTGTATATTTCTAAGAAACTAGCTTTGCTGTCTATATTCATGTGAATATACAATATCTTTTTTAAATCCTAGGGATTAGTGAGCAAGGAGAAAAGACATAGGGATTGGGATTGAACCCAGGAATGCTTTGTCACTAAGCTACGGCTCTTTTTATCCTTTGAGACAGTCTTGCTAATTGGATGGCCTTGAATGTGTAGTCTACTTGCTTCTGCCTCTGCCTCTTGAGTAGCTGGGATTATAGCCATGTACTGCCGTGCATGACTACACAATACTCCTTTTTTTTTTTTTTTTTGTCTTTTTGAGACAGGGTCTTGCTGTGCAGTTCAGGCTGGCCTTGAGCTCACTTTTGTAGCCCAGGCTGGTCTTGAACTCACACTGATCCTTCTGCCTCAGCCTCCCAGGGGCTGGGATTACAGGCCTGCACCACCACGCCCCGCCAGAATACTCTTTGATCATAGGCTATTTCAGCTTGTTTCCTCTACCATATAACTATTTGTGACTTTATTATTATGATAATCTTGTTGTATTGTGACCAGTTTCACCTAGACTAGAAAAGTCAGTTCTTCAGTGCTACTTTAAAAAAAGCAATATAAAGGGGCTGGGGAGATAGCTCTGTGGCACAAGTTCCTGCCTGGCAAGTGCAAGGTCATGAGTTGAACCCTGGTCCTGGGGGGGTGGGGGAGTGAGTGTGTGCGCACGCGTGTGTGTATGTATTTACTCTAAATACATATTCTCCTTCCATCCCCCAGATTGACCCGCTGATGATGGTAGCATATATTACCATTGCAGCGGGTGACTTGAGTTGTCCCTGGAACGCATGTGACTGCCCCATTGAACAGCTTGGGACAGTCGTGCTTGTATAGCCACTTGAAATAGTCCTAGGTATTGAGCGCAGGGAGGGCTGAGCTATCCCTGGCCACTTTGATTTGTTTTGTGGTCTTGCTAAGTTGCTCAGGCTGGCCTGAAACGTGGGATCCGAGTAGCTGGAATTGCCGGTGTTTGCCACAGTGCCCGGCAGATACAAAATAAGTTTGATCAGTCGCTTTATGCGTAAGAAATGGTGTGCTGTAAGGAGGAGCGGCCGGGGATTGGTGCTGGTGAGGCTGTGCCCGCTGGCCCTTTCCCCTGCGTCCACGCACATCCGGGCTCTTGTGCTGTGCAGGCGTGCGGTGGTTCATGTAGTCGTGGGTTGCTGCCCGGTGAGGGGCTTGTGAGGTGGGCTTCCCTGCAAGGTTGCTGCACCCTGAAAATGGTGGTGAGATGCTGCGTAAGTGTGAGAAATGCTGTTGTACGGTTTTCTCACCATCTTCTTTCCCTGTAGGCTGAATGTGAAGGCAGCTTTCCGCAAGTGGTCGGCTCACTGTTGCTTTCTCCTGGTGGTCCAAAGTTCATTCATCTCATGTATCATTTTGCAAGATTTGTTGCCATAAAGTATATTAAAGCCAATTCCAAAAGTAAGTAAAGTTGATGGCAGAACTTAGATTGCTCCTTAAATTGTTACTGTTTTTTTTTTTTTTAAACTGTTCTTTTTTGTGTGTGTTTGTGGTAACTGGGGATTGAATTCTGGACCTTGCACTTGCTAGGCAGGTGCTTCAGCTGCCAAGCTTAGGATAGTGTTACAGAGTTCTGCATGTCCTTCCACTTGGCTCCCCAATACGTTTTTTTGTTTTTTTTGGCGGGACTGAGGTTCAAACTCACAACCTTGCACTTGCCAGGCAGGCACTTCTGCCATGGAGCTATCTCCCTGGCCCCAGTTCCCCTAATATTGCCTTATATAACCATGGTATGTTCATGAGCATGAGGTAATTCGTATTGTATAAAACCACTAAGTCCATTTAGGTTTTCCTTCATTTTTTTGAGGAAGGGTTTTGCAGTGTGGTGCCATCTGAACTTACTCTGTAGCCCAGAGTGACCTTAAAGTAGGCGGGCTCCTGCTTCTGTGTCCTGAGTGCTGGGGTCACAGATGCGTCCTACTGTGCCCCCTACTGTGCCCGATTTGGTTGTCCAGTTTTTGATTTTTTTCTATTTCAGGTCCTGCATTGCAGTTAGTTCATTTTTTCAGAAAACACGGTAAAGCTTTTTCGGGATACAGTTTTACTTTGTATTTCTTTGTGTTTAAGAGCATTTTGTACTGTTCTGTAGGTATTAAAGGCCTGTGTCCTTTATCCATTTCTCTAAACTTCTTTTTTTTTTTTAATTTTTATTTATTTATTTATTTGTTTGCTTGTTGTGTTTGTTTGTTTCTTTATTTATTCATTTTGTGGCTGGCTCAGCCTGCCCTGGTGGGGGCGCTGGCGCAGCATGTGGTGCCGGGGATGGAACTGCAGTCCCCGCAGTTGCCTGAGCCCTCCTAAGCAGGCGCTTTAGACCACTGAACCATCTCGCCGGCCCCTCTAAACTTCTTTTAATTAAATTTTTTTTTTGTCTTTTTGAGACAGGGTCTCAGTACGCAGTTCAGGCTGGCCTTGAACTCACTTTTGTAGCCCAGGCTGGTCTTGTACTCACAGTGATCCTCCTGTGCTGAGCTGTCTTGCCAGCCCTTTTTTTTGGTGTTTTTGAGAGAAAGTCTTGCCATGTTGTTCAGGCTGGTCTCAAACTTGCCGTGATCCTTCTGTCTCAGTCTTTCTTTCAAGCCACTGTGACTAGCAAGACAGGATGTTTTTGCTTCCTTTTTTTTTTTTTTTAAACTGTATCTGGTACAGGCTTTCACTGTGCAGCTGGGACTTGTAGTGATCCTCCTGTTTTCAGCCTCCCCAGCGCTGGGTTTAACAGGTGCACACCACTGCGCCTGGACTTGTTGGCTGGCGTAGCACACTTGGGATCGAACCCTGGTCCCTTCTGCACTTGCGTAGGTAGGCTCTTAGTTCACTGAACTATCTTTTTTTTTTTTTTTTTTGTCTTTTTTGAGGCAAGGTCTAGCTATGCGGTTCTAACTGACCTTGAGCTCACTTTTGAAGCCCAGGCTGGTCTCCAGCTCACTCTGATCCTTCTGTCTCAGCCTCCCAAGCACTAGGATTACAGCCACTGAACTATCTTGCTGGCCCAAGACAGGCTTTTTCTGACTTGTTTAGATTGCTCACAAACTTGGAATCTTTCTACGTCAGCGTTTCGAGTAGTTGGCAGTACAGACATGTGCCACTGCCTCCAGCTGAAAGTTTTAGTTATGTGAAACAACTCATGAGATAATGTACATGGTATACTACCTTTTAAGGAGTTGCCTATTACATAAAAAGCTCAGTCTTCTCTTGAAGGTGGGACTCTGTCCCCCACGCTGGCTTTGAACTCTAGCTGAAGCAGTCCTCCTGCCTGAGCCTCTGAGTGCTGGACCTGGAGTACGTGTCTCTATAGCCAGTTAAGAATAAACACTTGATGCTCGTAAACCTGATTCCTGTAATCTTGTCTTCCACGCAGATTCTTCTCTACATCTTTCAGACATGTTTAACGTAAAGACACAGGACATGCACACGTCCCTTGCCAGATGTCATATAGCACGTAACAGATTTTTACAGGTTTTGCAAAGGAAAGATTACGTGACCCAAAAATATGAGGAAAATGCACAGTAAGTAATATTTTGACAGTTATAAAATAATTGTTTCCTTTTTGAACAAATGTTCAACATTTTGAACACGTTATCTGTGTACCTTCAGTAGAAATACTCTGTGCTTACTTCATGACGATGGCTGTCAGTTTGCTTTGTTTTATTTTTGGAGACAGAGTCTCAGTATGTAACCACGATCTGGCCTTGAACTCACAGGGATCCTCCCGTCTCAGCCTCCTGAGTGCTGCGATTGCAGCATGCACCACCATGCATGGCTTAGGTAGGCACTTTCTGGGAGGCCTTTTGTTTGCCTGCATTGGTACACTAAATGAGACAGGCAAGGTTCACGTTCTCAAGAAATAGGCTGTGTCTAACTTTCAGTAACAGTAAGATAACTTTTGTAGTAATTTGTTAATGTTACTGAATGTACAGAATCCTTTGAAATTACCTTGAAACTGGAATATTGCTGGCATGGTGCTTCAGCCTATAGTCCCAGCACTCAGAGCCTGAGGTCGGAAGATTTCGGATTCAGGGCCAAGCTGGACTACATGGTGAGACCTGTTTTACAAACAAAAACCCCAAATAACAAAACAGGAAAACTGGAAATTTTCTCTTTTTTTTTTTTAAATTTTTAAATTTTTTTTTTCATTTTTATTTTTATTTGGTTCTGAGGATTAAACCCAAGACTTTTGCCCTAATCTACATTCCTAGCCCTTTATAATTTTGCAAAACTTTGATTTTTAAAAAGAAACAATTTTTTTGTGGTACTGAGGATTGAACTCAGGACCTTGCTTATGCCAGTCAGGCGCTTATGCCATTGAACTATCTCCATGGCGTTGTGAAACTTTGAGCTGGTCTCTCTAGCTTGTTGAGTTGTCAGACTGGTCTTGGACTTCCAGTTCTCCTGCCTCATCCTCCCGAATACTGACGTTCCAGGCCTGCATGACCATGCCTGCCCGCCCTGTGAGGCTTGAGCAGATGTGTGTGGGGGAAGAGTGTCACAGGGGCTGTTTTTCACCATAATGGAACTGCAGCTGTTGTTTATGCGTTTCCTTGCAGATTGGCAGTTAAAGAAGTACGGAATTTGAGATCAGAATATCTAGGATTGCAAAGCCAAGTGAAAAAGTAAGTGACTTTCACAGTGGGATCCCCTCAGATACAGATCAGCTCTCGCAGGTGAGAACGCTGAGCTCCTGAAACATAATTGAAGTACTAGGTAAATAGCTAGATGACAGGACCAAGGTGTGCTTCTGGCTCCTCCTCATCTAGTTCTCCTTCTGGAGAACTATTGTTGCTTTGTGCTTAAATCTTGACTGTTTTTAATTGAAATGGCTGTTGGCGTGTGGATTTGCAGGCCATTAACTTTTTGTACATTACACTACCATTTGATTTTCTTTTGACTAATTATAGATTATTTAATTTTTACTAGAATAAAACCCTCTGGTGACCAGAGTAATATAAAAGAGAAAATTGAAAAGGTAAGATAATTTTGGTGGGTCATATTTAGTTTTTTACTTGGTGATAGGCAATGTTTTTTTAATCAGTAAAACTTAGTATTTGTTTTACTTTGTTATGTATTATTTTCTTTTTCTTTTTGGGAGTACCAGAACCCAAACTCAGGACCTTGTGCTTCCTAGGCAGGCGCTGTGCTGCTGAGCTATATCCCCATCCTTTATTTTTCTTTTAAGTGATGGGATCTTGCTATGTTTCTCTGGCTGGTGCTAAACAGTGAGGCCAGGGAGTCCTCCTGTGTCAGCCTCCTGGTAGCTGGGACGACAGGTGTGTGCTGCCGTGTCCAGCAGCTGGACTTCAGTTCTCTGGCCTTTTAAAAATTTCTTAAACTTCACTTGCTACGAGTGCTATATCAAGAGAGGTAACAATAGGTGCCTCTAAAACCCTTGAGTATAAAGGAATAAATCAGTTTATGATTTATATAATTATTATTTTTTATTTTTTTGTTTGAGACAGTGTGTTGCTATGTAGTTTAGGCTGGCCTTGCTTGAGCTCACTGAGTAGTTCGGGCTGGCCTAGTCTCCCAAGTGCTGGAATTACAGGTGTGTGCCACCATGCCTAATGAGCGTTAGATACAGTTTCAAGTCCTTTATTCCAGCAAGAAAGGTTCTGCTTGATTGTAACTTAATTTGTGTATTAATTTACCAAAATAAAATATATTAACTAAAGAGGGATGGTATGTGTGGCAGGAAATGAAAAAAGTCCAGTTGAACTGGGTTGGCAGGAGGGAGGAGTCCAGTAATTGTAAATGATCTGAGCCATTTGGAGGTTGACTCTGATGTGGGGAAAAAAATTGTTAGCTTTTCTTTTTATTTACCTGAGATACCTCTCAAGCTCTTGGTGATTCTTTGATTTCCAAACTATTTTGGGTATTAATTTAGCTTCCTGGCACTTTGTTTGCAAAGACAGAGCTGTCGTAAGGAAATGCTCATCCGGTGGGTGTTTGCTGATCATCTGCAGTGTGCCCTGATCTTCGAATGTTAGGGTCACCTCTGTGAGCTTTCACTGTAGTGAACGGGAGTGTTCTTATTAACAGTCACTTAATAGGTTGGCATGAAATCGAGTGAGGTTTCTACATCATTCTCCCCCAAATGTGGTTCATTTTCACTTTCTGAGTCCATTTTTCTTTTTTGTCTTTTTGAGACAGGGTCTCACTATGCAGTTCAGGCTGGTCTTGAGCTTGCTTTTGTAGCCCAGGCTGGTCGTGAACTCGCGCTGATCCTCCTATCAGCCTCCCAAGTGCTGGGATTACAAGTGTGTGCCACCGTGTCCGGCTCCCGAGTCCATTTTTCTTTGGTCCATTGATAAGACAAAATTTAAGACTTGAAGAAGTTGGGCATCAGACCCTATAATCCATCAGGGAAACACCACCCTGTGAGTCTTTCAGAGTCTTCTTATGGAAAACTACCTTGCCATGCAACACTTCGTTCTCTATCTTTTTATTTTTAGTTTTCTGAGACAGCTCCTTGACAAATAGCCCAGGTTGGTCTGTCTGCCTTAGCCTCCCAAGAGCTGGAGTTAGGGCATGTGCCACCATGCCCTGCTGCTCAACTTTTTTTCCCCTGGTAGTGGGGATTAAACCCAGGTCCTTCACATTGAGCTACATCTCTAGCCTTTTAAACTTTTTTTTTTTTTGTAGTTGTCATTGATACAGGGTCTGGCTATGGAGCTGGGACTTGTAGTCATCCTCCTGTCTCAGCCTCCCCACTGTTGAGATTACAGACATGTGCTGCCGCCTGGTTTCAGTGTCCTGTGCCCCTGGTATGCAGTACTGGGGATCACACTTGGGATTTTGCACTTGCCAGGCAAGTGTTTAGATAGCCAAGTTAACTCCCTAGCTCCTCTAGCCTTTTAAAAGGGTTTGATTGATTCTTTCCCTTCTCACCCAGTTCTGGGGATTGAATTTCAGACCTTTGCATTGAGCTGTATCTCCGGTCCATTTTTTTTTTTTTTTTTTTTTTGAGACAGGGTTTCATTAAGTCACTAAGTACTCCAGGCAGGGCTTGAATTTATGGTTCCTCTGCCTCAGCCTCCTGGAGAACTGGGATTGTAGGTGAACACCAGGATGGCCAACCATGTAACACTTTAGTTAGAAATGCTCAGTTTCTTATTTATAATCACTGAAAGATGTGTCACATAGAAGAAATATGTTTCATGATCTTTCCACTTCTAGAAGTTGTTTTGAAATATAAAAATATGCAAGTTATAAGTATATATAGCCAGACAGATTTTCAGAGACAGATTTTCAGAAAGTGAACACATCCCCTAACCAGTATCCAGTTCAGAAATAGAACATTACCAGTACCTCAGAAACCTTGTCACTCATCTCATTCACAGCTGCCTTCCCCAGAGGGTGGGCCCTGAACTCACTATGCTAAAGACTGGTTCTGCTTGTTTTTGAGCTTTGTGTAAGTGGAAGCTAATAGTCTTCGTGTGACTTCTGTGCCTCAGTAGTGTTGGTGTTATTTATTGTGGTAGTTGTACAGCTTTAATATGTTCATTCTCATTGCTGTGTAGTGTTCTCTTGTATGAGTGTAGTAAAGCCTACCCTTTCTGAGTGTGTGTGTATGCACGCGCGCACGAGTATCCTTTGTACTAGAATTAAATCCAAGGCCTTGCACTGAGTAAATCTCACCAAGTCACTCTTTGCCCAGGTGGTGGCATCCTGCTGCTGTGTCCCAGTGTGTGCTCCCATGCCTGGTCTTAGTTTTCGTTTTTTTTCCACTACTAGCTTGGACTCCTGGTGATCTGCCTGTTTACAGCCTCCCAAAAACTGGGATTAGAGGCCGGATTAGAGGCCTGCGTCATCACGCCCAGTCTCATTTGCTGTCTCAGCTCTCCCCGGGGGCGGGGTCCCATGGCAGGCCCAGAGATTGAACCCCTTGCCGCAGCGCCTGCTTGCAGGTGCTTTAATCCACTGAGCTATTTGGCCAGCCCTTAATTTTCTTTTCTTTTTCTTTTTTTTTTTTGCCGTATAGCGCTTATTCCCCTGAGCTATGTCCCCAGCCCAGTCCTTAGGTTTCATTGATAAGTAATGATTATATTTGTGGGGTACAAAATGAGTGGCTCTCTGCACGCTGGATAGAATGATTCAGCCAGGGTGATTAACATAGCCATAGATCACCAGTTCACTTTTGTGGTGAGAATGTTAAGATCTATTTTAGCAGTTTTGAAATATGCAATATGTATATCAATAATTGGCCAGTATACAGCACAACAAATCATGGACAGATTTATTCCTCCAGTCTACGTGGAACTTTCTTCTGTGAATATTCCTGTTGTGTTGGAGAAAGGGTCTTGCTGTTTAGTTCAAGCTGGCCTTGAACTTACTATGTAATGCAGGCTGATCTCAAACTCGTGGTGAGCCTCCTGCCTCAACATCCCAGGTGTTGGGATAACACATGTATGAAACTGAACTGGACATTCTGTGAATATTCTTGTACGTGGCCTGGAAGATAGTGGCATAGACTGCTACCTGCCAAGCACAAAGTCCTGAGTTGGGTCCCTGGTACACACTCAATAAAAATAAAAAAGATTATACCTAAGTTTTAGTGAACATATACTACTTTATGCTTAAGTTTTTGAGGGGTGGTGTTAGGGATTGAACCCAAGGCCTTCTTTCTAGTTACATCCCCAGGCTTTCTTTTGAGGTAGGATCTTGCTAAATTCAAAAGTTGCCAAAGCTGGAATTGAATTTGCAGTCCTATTTCAGCCTCCTAAAGTGTTAGGATTATATGAGGTTTCTTTAAGGAATCATGTTTGTGTACATGTTAACTGTTCTTATCCCTGAGTGACTTGAAATCAGTGAGCACTAGTTTTCTTTTTCTGGACAGTTTTTAAAATTAGTTCTTCCCGAAAAGTCTTGATTAGATTGGGTGCATGTCAAAGTACAGAAAGTGCCAGTTGTATCTTGATAATATAAGGAGTTCCTATGTTTGCTTGATAGTTATAGGGAGCTAGAGTCTCCTGAGAAATGTATTTTCAGCCCTTTTGAAGTAATACCAGTGTTTTTAAACTGTAGTTATTTAACTTTATTGTCCCCAAAGTATTTCATTTGTTCTAGAATTGAGAAAATATTTGATTGTATTTCTTTCATATAGTTTCATATTATGATTGGACTTTCACTTTTTTTTTCTCTACAGGTTCGATCTCTGTGGACCCTAGTAAATGAAACACTCACGGTTTTGGAAAAGGAAAGAGAAGTTATTAATTCAGTCCTTAATCTTGTTAACCAGTATAATTTAGATGGAAGTAATGTTGTTATTAATATCCCAAGTCTCTTACTTGACAAAATTGAAAAACAGATGGGTCAGGTAAGTATTTTATACTAAAGAAACTTTTGTGAAAGTTGTAATAATTTTATATATTGTGTATATTTTTTGAAAATATTTTTGTATTGCTTTAAAAGTTTTTTTTGAGGCTGGATGTGGTAGTGCAAGTCTGTAATCCCAGCACTTGGGAGGTGAGAATTTGAGGCCAGCCTCAGCCACAAAGTGAGCTCGAGGCCAGCCTATACTTCATAGCAAAACTTGCTCGAAAAGACAAGAATGTGAAAAAATACGTTTTTTTTAAAAAATGTGTTTTACAGGGTCTCACTATGCATCTTGGACTCACAGAGATCCTTCTGTTTTCAGCCTTCCCAGTGTTGGGATTACAGGTGTGCACCACCATGCCCGGTCTCGGTGGTGGGCTCAGTGTGCCTGGGGTTGTGACTGGCACAGCATGTGGTGCCTGGAATCCAACCCTGGTCCCCACACTTGCCTAAACAGGTACTTAGTCTTTTGAGCTTTTGCGCCAGCCCCCAAAATTTTATTGAGTATGGCTTGTAAAATCTTTGTTAGAATTAAAGGAGTATATGTTTATATCCATGAACTTATATCAACTTATTTTTTTCTTTTTTTTTAGCCAGCTCAGCCTGCCCTGGGGGTGGGGCTGGCACAGCATGTGCTGGGGATCAAACTGCAGTCCCCGAGGTTGCCTAAGCTTGCCTAAGCAGGTGCTTTAGACCGCTGAACCATCTCGATGGCTCCTGATAATATAACTTTTTTTTTGTGGGACTGGTGTTCGAACTCATGGTCTTGCACTTGCCAAGCAGGCACTTGTGCCACAGAGCTATCTTCCTGGCCCCTCTGATAATGTAACTTTTTAAAAAAACCATTTATGATCTTTTTCCCCAAGGATATTTCTCTTTAATGTACTTCTCATCTTTTGTTTAATATTCAAGAAAATATCATTTAATTATTTTTATATGGTATGTATTTTTCTTAAACTATTTTATTTCGGTCTTCAGCCTTTTCATGTAGCAATGTACTGTGATGTGTTAATTTTTCACTAGATTGAAATTATTTAGTTTTATGTTTGGGTGGTAATTTATTTTTTTGACTCTTTAAGGTGTAATTCGTATACCACAGTAGAATGCATAAATCTTTTTGTAACAGTTTATTATCATACGATTCTATAGTTCTCTCTTTTCTCCCTCTGAATCTTTAGTTGCGCATAGGAAATGTTTATGAGGCTGGAAAATTGAACCTTTTAACAGTTGTTCAATTGTTAAATGAAGTCTTGAAAATAATGAAATATGAGCGTTCTAATCAAGCAAGCTTTTCAATAGATCGTCACTACCTTGAAAAAGAGACCAAATTTCAGAGAGAAAGATTATCGCACCTGAAGCAAATGAGGTACACTAGAAAGAGTTGTCATTTCACTGCTGTGGGGGAGTAGCCACTGCTGTGGCTTGCTTAGCAGAACTCTTGTGTAGTTAACTTGTTTCCTTTGTCAAACAAGCATGATGTTTTATCCAAAACCTTATGTAATCAACTGCCAGAAAGACATGAGGTAGAAAGGAAAGATACTGCAGTTTTCTGTTTATCTGGAATAAGTTATTTGCTTGGAGTGGTAATTCTTTATTTTCATATATTTTCAATATTTTGGTAGTACAAGGGTTTCAGCTTGGGGCATTTCCACTGAGCTGCATCCCCAGCCCATTCTTATTTTATTACTGTTTTGTTTGCAATACATAAAGGTTACATGCATTGTGGAGAGTTGTCATATACATAACACATTTTAGTTTTTATTTCCCTCCCGTTTTTTATTTTGAGACAGGACCTCGTCACGTTGCCCAAGCTTGGGCTGGTGACCCTTTTGCCTTAGACCTCCAAGTAGCTGGGATTATAGGCAGAGACCATTGTGGCCAGCTCTGAAATAATTTTTTTTTTTCAGCTCTGAAATAATTTTAACTTTTTTTTAAGCTTTTCTTTTGTTGTATTTAATAAAAGTGAACCTTAGAGAAGCTTACTTTAGGAGAAGTTGTTAGAGTTAATGAGCTTCTTTTGGGAATCTACAGGTAGTAGGAGTAGAATTCTAATTGATAATTATAGCCTGGGTAAAATTATATTTTAAAAATACGTAGTACGATAAATGTATGGTTGCTTTCTGGTTTTGAAAGAAGAAAAGATTATTTTTTATTTAATTTATATGTGCCTTATTGACTGAGCTTTCAATTATTTCCTACTCTTTTGTTACTGATACTGTTACGTATTCCATGTTTTGAATAAAGTTTTTTTATGCTACCATAGGTGTAAAATAAAAGAAGATCTTACCACTATAGGGCATTCGATTATAGAAAAGCAGGCAGAGTGGGAGAGGAGATGGAAAGCGTTTCTTGGTGTGTCTCCTTTCACTGTGTTTAAAGGCCACGCTCCAGTAAGTAATGCTGACTTGCCTTTTGGAGAGTAGTTTAATTTTGTCAGCTTTGTCATTTACCATGTTACTTGTGACCTAGAAGTGCTATGTGTGCACGTAGTTGTCTTTTTTGCATTTCTATCCAAAGTTCAAGTGTTTTCATTTTGTAGTTTTTCTACATACATAATAGAATTTTCATGTGTTGCTTTTGTCAGGGAGTGTGTGTGTGTGTGTGTGTGTGTGTGTGTGTGTGTGTGCAAGAGACAGAAGCCAGTTAAGTTTAGTGGTGGGGTAGTTAATTTACTTAAATTCAAAGGGTAATATTTAAAATTTTCTTTCTTTCTCTCTCTCTCTCTCTTTCTTTCTTTCTGGTGGCTTGTTTTGTTTTTTTAGAGATAGTCTTCCTGTATAGTCCAGGTCAGCCTTGAACCTGCTATGTAGCCCAGGCTGGCCTTCTTGAACTTAGTGACTTTCTTGCCTCAGCCTCCAGAATGCTAGGATTTGGTTGTCTTTCCTCTTGATGTGAGAAACTATAAAATTTGAGACATAGTTTGACCAAATTATCTACCCCCCCCCTTTTTTTTTTTTTTTGTCTTTTTGAGACAGGGTCTCACTATGCAGTTCAGGCTGGCCTTGAACTCACTTTTGTAGCCGAGGTTGGTCTTGAACTCACACCAATCCTCTTTCCTCAGCCTCCCAAGTGCTAGGATTACAGGCGTGTGCCACCATGCCCAGTCTATCTTCCCTTGTTTTTAATATTGTTTTCTTCAGTTTAAAAAATTATAAGATGTATGCTAGGTGATTGTTAAGAAAATAATTTGCAAAATGGTCATTTATGAATTAATTTAGCATTGTTGTTGTGGTAGTAACTGTACTTAAATTGTGAAATCTGTGTTTTAAGGCTGTAGATCTTTTACCACCTATGTGTCCTCTGTCCTTTGATCCTGTCTCGGAGGAAGTATATGCAAAGAGTATTCTTTCTCAGTATCCTGCTTCACTTCCAGGTTGGTTGTTTTTCTTTTTTAAACCTTCCTTGGGGCTGGTGAGATAGCTCAGCAGTCTGAACCGCCTGCTTAGACAAGTTTAGGCAACCACAGGGACTGCGGTTTAATCCCCAGCACCACATGTTGTTCCAGCCCCACTCCCAGGGCAGGCTGAGCCAGCCATAACATAAGAAAAAAAAAAAAAAAAACCTTCCTCTTCTCATCATTTCTTGCTGTTACAATAGTTATATTTATCCCCCAGTTTTTATTGTAAATAGAACATATATAAAATTCACCATTTGAGGTCATCAAAAAATATACAACATAGTAGCATTTAGTAAATTCACAATATTGTGCAATTACCACCATTGTCTGGTTCCAGAACATTTTTATAATCTTGAGGGAAGCCAAGAAAACCTCTGGTCTGGGGTTGTAGCCCAGTCATAGAGCACTTGCCTACTGTGCCTGAGGACCTAGATTCAATCGTTAGTACTACCAAAAAGGGTAAAAGGAGAACCCTTGTGTTTCTGAGTTAGGTAGTAATGACTATTTTATTGAAATATTTTACTTACTTTTTTGTGATGCTAAGTAGTCACTAATTTCATCCTCTTCCAGTCCTTGGCAGCTCTAAAATGAGACATGATAAATGATGTATGTTTACATTAATGAAAATTATCATGATAAAAGACACATTTCCATTAATCCCTCTCAAAAGAGTCCTCATTAAATGTATTTATGTCATTGTTCAAGCCACTTTCTTTTTTTGATCTTTTTGAGATAGGGTTTCACTGCAGTGCAGGCTGGCCTTGAGCTCACTTTGTAGCCTGCCTGACCTGGAACTCCACTAGTGATCCTCCTGCCTCAGCTTGTCACTCAGCTTCTCAAGTGCTGGGATTTCAGATGTGCACCAGTACACCTGGCCTGTATATGCATGTGTGCATATACATATATGTGTATGTTTATATTTATATATATATATATGTATATATCATATATATATTTTGTATATATGTGTAGTTTTCATTAATACATTCAGTTGTATCTATACCACATTTATTGATTTGTTTATATGTTGATAGACATTTGGGATATTTCTACTTTATGGTATTATGAATAGTGCCGCTAAAAATATATGGGTATAAATTTATAAGGAATTCCACAGGTTTTTTTTTTAACATCACTGAATAGTATAATAATGTGAATATTCCCATCACCCATTTTCTAAATTTTACTTGT
>PVKN010021429.1:0-15555 GCA_004027915.1 Capromys pilorides
ATATTTCTGGCCAGGGAACTCTCAGATCTAGTAGCTTTGCATTTGCAAGCTGGGTCCTCTCTAAAAATACAGCTAAGAAGAATGGATGCTTCTGTTTTCTTCTCCAGTGCTGCTGTTTAATTGCTCTCTTCATTAAACTTGCTTATGCATAATCAGCAAATATGTATAGAAAGGTTCATAATTTAATGCAGAGAGCCTGTCATTGAGTTTTTATACAGTTAATATTTTTTAAACTAGTCTATGTACTTAGAGTGTGCAGTTTGGAGTCATTTGTACTATATTTTTTTTTTCTCAAAGTGGGGCACCATACCCATGTGTCTAAAGCACTTAGCTTTGTGCCTTGGGTGTTCTCACCCACACTGATCAGAGAGAAAAGGAGTTGGTGGTTAGATGAGAGCCAAGAAAATAGGTCAAAGAGAAGCGAGCGCCTGCGCTAGCTGCTTAGCTGTGAGCAGAGCCCACACAAAGCCTGAGCTGATGAATGCTCTGGGACCAGGCAGTCTCACTGCCAAGTGATGACTGAGTCCTAACGCATGTTGAAACTCCCATTTAGAAATATTCTTATCATCTGCCTTTACATAAGGGGATACCAGAATCAGTGAAATACTATGCTGTATATGCTTATTCATTTCCAGTGTTTTTTTCAGGAAAGGTACAGAAGCTGATTTGATCTAACAAACAGAAAGCCTACCCCGAAGTGAGTTAGTATCAACAACATTCAGCTCATAAGATCACTGAACACTTTTGGACTCCATTATATTATGGATATCCAACATCTGTTATGAATAATGGGTTGTCCCAACTTACCAATGAAAAAAGTTAGACGCTTTCCAAATTTTGAAATACGATCTTTAATCCTTTATCACTATAAGAAACTATAATAGGCGGCATGGATTTTCTACCTTTTAGAACACAGAGATAACTTAAAATCTCGATATCTTATATTTAGATCTATAGTTGTTGTGTTTGCTTGTGCTAAAACACAAAATTTAGTTTAAGGCTAACATTTATGTCTTATCATTTGATTTAATTTCCCCTGTAGGCTAAAGCTTTACCTCTTGCATCTCCCTTATCTTGCCTTCATGCTCTAAAAAAATGCTTTCATTTCAGGTGCTTAAACTTAGTTCAGTTTTCTTCTCTGTTTGAAAGTTTCTCCCCAGTGCATTCATTTAGGCAACTGTTCACTAATGAACATAACTACACTCTCATATTACTCTCGGCTTAACCTCTCTCATTCTACATTGTTGTGTCTTGGGGTTTTGCAAAGGGGAACAATTTAATACAGGATACATATTTCACAAGATTATTTATAACACTCACCCAGGCCATCATACACAAAATGTTTAGGAAATCTGTCATACACTAAAGACCAAAGAATCCTGCTGATGGCATAGATCTCATGGTAATGTTCTGTATGACTCCATCTGAAGACCTAGAACCCCAAACAATGCCTCCCACAAGTCCAACTGGAGGCCCAGAGCCCACAACAATATCTCATGCAGGCATGGATCTGCACTAGGAAGGCCCAACGTCAGTGGTGGAAGCTGTGAAATCAGTGCAAGTTGCATAGAAGATCTGTGCTAGCAGGCTGAGGGACCTGCACTGGAACCAGGAAGCAATGCTCAGGGTAAGCACCAGAGCTCCTCCCAGTGGGACCATAGTTATCTTCAACATAGTGAGGTCCTGGGGGCTTGGGAAATAACTCAGGGGTACAAGTGCCTGCCTGGCAAGTGCAAGGTCCTGAGTTTGATCCTCGGTTACACACACACACACACACACACACACACACACACACACACACAAAACCCTGTGTGAGATCCTGAGCTCTTCCTCCAATGCTAACAGCTGAGTTCATCAGGAAAGCCAGCATGACAAGGTGCTCCAGCAAAATAGCCCATGAAATCAACAGCTCCCTAATAGTGTCCCAAGAGCTTCTACCAGCTCCCAAGAGCCTCTCTCTCTCCTCTAGTTCGGCTTCTTATGCTACTAACAATAGTCCTCAGGTGTGCCTCCCATACCTAGCAGCAGCATGCTGGTTCAGTTCAGCAGGATGTCATAAGCTAACCAACAGTTACCAATCCACCACATACATCTAACACTGTATCATGCATATTTATATATTGAGCAGTGAACATTTTAATTTTATTCTCTGGTTTTTTTAATTTTTTAAATGTCTCCTGACTGACAGAAATAATTTTAGTTATTTCAGATACACTTCTCCATCTGCAGTCCTTGAGGACTGCATCTATACTCCAATGCTTACTTGTTGCCTACACATGGTGAGAGGATTGAAGGTAGCCTCTGCTCATCACTGTATTGGTCACCTTTCTGTTGTTTTGATAAAATAACTGAAACCTTGAATATAAAGTAGAAGAGGTCTATTTTGGCTCATAGCTTCAGAGATTCAT
This sequence comes from Capromys pilorides, assembly GCA_004027915.1. Taxonomy (NCBI): domain Eukaryota; kingdom Metazoa; phylum Chordata; class Mammalia; order Rodentia; family Capromyidae; genus Capromys; species Capromys pilorides. The sequence continues at coordinate 2,409 of PVKN010021429.1, forward strand.
AATTCTGCTGACTCCAAGGCACAGATATGGCAGAAGGTTGTGGCAAAGCACAGTGAGTCCATGCATGTAATCTGGAAACAGGAAACAGGGAAAAGACCGGTGAAAAAGGCAATAGGGAGAGAGAGTCCTCAAGGTGATTCTCCCACAAGTCACCCAGACAAGCTCACAAATGTGTTTCTTTAATCTAGGTGTCTCATGAGGCTGTAAATTTAATATACAGGATTAACCATATTAAATGTCAAGCTTGGAAGCATCTTCTAAGTGTCACAATATCTATTTTAGTCAGTTTCCTCTGCTATATGCCTGAGATGATTGGCTTTAAAGAGGAGAAGTATATTTTGGCTCATAGTTTGGAGGTTTTCATCCTTGGCTGGTTGGCTGAAGGCAACACAGTGGCAGAAGCTTCAGTTAAAGTGAAATCACTTGCCTCATTCTGAAAAATCAGAGAAGGAAATAGGAATAGATTATGGTCTCTTAGTCCCTTACAGTTGTTCACCCCAGTGACCCGAGAACCTCATACTAGAACCTACTTCTTAATGGTTCTATCACTCCCTAATGCTGCTACTTTGGGGACCATGCATTTAACTCGTGAGCTTTGGGGAACTACTTATCCAAACAATAGCTCTGTCCCTGGTGGTTTGCAGGCCACATGCAGGATACTATTTCTTTGACTTGTTTCAAACCCAAACATTCTCATGGGCCGATGCAAATTCTGCCTCTTCTGTTGCCTTCACAAGCTTTAAAGAAGACCTGTGTCTTGCCCATGGAACTTAAGAGGCAATGGAGATTTGTTGGAGTCCCTGGAGACCACCTTCTATTTTCTGTAGTTTTCCTAGTCATCTGGAAATCATTTCACTTCTCTTCACACCAGGTTAGATATCATAGCCCTAGTGAATTGTACTGTTTTCCATGTTCATTCACAGGAAAAGAATGCAAGTTTTCTCTACTCACAGTGTTATATACCATAAGCAAAATAACAGAAACCTACAGACGTATAAAAATATTTGTGACACAATATATGATCAATAACCTCTATGAGTAAAGCACGTATAAATTACTAAGAAAAAAGTAAAGAATGTGAGAGAAAAACAGGATATGAACTGTCATTTCACAGGAGAAAGAATATATACTGCCAACAACACATAAAAATATCAAATAGGGAAATACCAATTAAAACAAAGAAATGCCATTTTCCACCACATAAAATAAATAATTGCGGCATTAATTCTGAAAAGGCTGTAAAGCACACAGGCATTTCTCATGTGTCACTATGAAGGGTAAATTGTTACCTTTTGTGGGAAAGTAAACTGGAAGTGTCTATTAAAATTTAAATCACACATCCTTTAGTTTTCAAGGATACAATCTAGAAAAATGATTGCCCAGCATATGGGGGAATGTATTGCACAAAAAAAAAAAAAACTTGTCATGAATATGCTAAATGTCCATTAATAGGGGAATGATTGAATAAATAAGGACCCCTGATATGGTATAAGGGCCTATTAACATCAATATGTTAAGATTATATAGAGCCGTGGGAACTAGGAGGCATCTTGTTAATTTTTCCTTATGCATCTTTGGACTGTTCGACTTGTTATAACTAGTAATTATTTTTTGTATTTAAAAAAGTGAAGAATAATAGTTTTAGAGTTAAGCAGTGATAACACAACAGGTTATGTGTCATGAGAGGCTGACTGGATACTTGGCGACACATAGGAGGAGGCACCTCACCTACTTGCAAACAGGTTTTCTGGAGCACGTGACATATACAAGACTCAGAGCTTGGGTGAGGGTGACATAGGGGGATGAAGCACAGGGTTCCTGGGGCACAGGAAATGGCACAGGTGGTGTCTGGGAAGAGAGAGTTCTCGGCTGCATATAATGTTTACAGCACATAATTGATAGAACTGCTGATCAATTAGATTTGGAAGACTGATAGGAGAAAAGAAAGTTCCTTGATGATGCCCAACTTTTGACTTGAACAGTTTGGTGAGGGGAACCCAGAAAAATGGATTAGGTGCCCGTTTGTTCGGTTTTGGGGAATGCTCGCAGGAGTCCAATGAGATGACACTGGGACTTTGCATAGCTGATGTGCTTGGCCTGAGATGACGGCATCAGCCTCAGGGTTTCCTCTTGGTGACTGCGGAGCTCAATGGGCCCACCCAAAATTCTCCGCTGCTCTCTACTCCCTGTGCAGTGGCTGTAGTTCTGTAGTAGAGCCCAAGGCCCCTTTCCTAGACTCAGGAACAGATTCAGTTATGGAAGGTCCTGAACATTACACAGTGTGGGGGGTTCTCCTCAGCAATAAAGTTGAAAAAATTAGAAATGACCACCTACTGTTTCTTAGAGCGCAAATAAATCATATCAAAGCACACATTTAGGAATACAGAGGCAAATTCAGTAAAGTCAAACTGAAATATATATATATATATATATATATATATATAGAGAGAGAGAGAGAGAGAGAGAGAGAGAGAGAGAGACAGACAGACAGACAGAGAGAGAGAGAAATTAAATACTTCCTTAAAAGACAGTTAATACAAAAAAGACAGAGAATATATATTTTCAGGCTGGCAGGAAGTATTTGTAAAATATATATTTAATAAAGGGCTTATGTCTAGAAAATAGAAAGAACTATTAAAATCCAAACATAAGAAAGCAACCAACTTAAAAGTAGGCAAAGATCTGAACAGAAAGTTGACAAAGAGACACATTCAGATGGCTAATAAGCATATGAAAGCATTGTGTTTAACCTCAGAGGTCATTATGGAGATACAAATGAAAACAACGATGTGATATGACTATCACCATCAAAACGGTTACTATCCAGTTCACTGACATGACCAAATGCTGAAAAATATGTTGAACAATGGAAGCTCTCATTCAGTGCTGGTGGGAATGTAAAATGATAGTCACTTTGAAAGATAGCTTACTAGTTTCTTACCAAACAGTATACTCATACCATGCTATCTAGTCAATTTCTTTACTTGATGTTTACTTAAATTTGTGGCAAACCTATGTCCACACAAAATCTTTACATAAGTATTTATGGTAGCTGTATTCATACTTTTCAAAGCTTAGAAATAACCAAGGCAATTTTAAAAAGTGAATAAACTGTGCTATACCCAGCTAATTAAAAGAGCTATCGATCCTGAAAAAGAGAAAGATGAAATTTAAACTTCTACTGCTCAGTAAGTGAAGATAGCCTGAAGAAGCTAGGTAATGTATTGCTTTAACTTCATGACATTCTGGAAAAGGCAAGTGGTGGAGAAAGTCAAGATCAGTGGGTGCCGGGTACCAAGGTTCAGAAGGAGTAGAGGAGGGGTCAGTAGGTGGAACATGGGGGTTTTCAGGCACTTTATAGTATCTGTATGATACTATAAAGGTGGGTACCAGAAATTGTGCATTTATCTAGCTTATAAAATGATAACTGAACTCTAATATGAACTGACCCTTAGTTCATAATAATGTGTTGATATTGGCTTAGCAATTGTAACAATGTAAAATGTTAATAGAGAAAAGTGAGGGCAAATGGGATAGAAGCCAGAGAGAATATCGGGCTATTTTGTACTTTCTGTTCAATTTTATGCAAACCAAAAACTGCTCTAAATAGTCTGCTAATAAAAATAAGATAATTCTGAATTGGGCTGCGGAGATAGCAGAGGTCTAAGTGCCTGCCTGGCAAACAAAAAGACCCAGTTTCATCCTTAGAATTGTGTGCCGTGCTTGTCGGCCCTGCCTCCAGGCACAGTGAGCCATCCACTGAAACTAGGTGTGGTGGTGCACACCTGTAATCCCAGTGCTGGGAAGGCTGGAAACAAGAAGATCATTATGAGTATGAGCTGTGTAGTGAGAACCTGTACTAAATAAATAAATAAATAAATTTGAAAAAAATAAAAAAGATAATTCTGATTCTATGGTGGTTCAAAACTTGTTTTGTTACTATTGATAATTGATCTATACAACAAAAATCTTAGCAGACACAGTAGGTACTAGTTATGTCAGAATTTTAATAAATTCATTTCACTTGATTTTATCAAAATGCAAAAGTAATGTATGATTCACTTATAATTGAACACTATTAATCCTGCCTAGAAGAAGCATCTCCAGGTTTCACTTCATATAGATCAAAACCATGACTTCCCTTATAAGGTATTGTAGGTGTGATACTTATTGCACTCTGAAGACAACCAATGTCTACATATGTACAGATAATAGAAATCCCTCTGTCATTCCCTTATCCAGCTTCATCTAGCTCTCTTGGGTGAGGATATTATGTCCCTACAGGGGTCAAGGCCCAAGAGGGGCTAAATGATGCTATAAATCTGATAGAATGGTAGAGGTAATTGCCAGTGGGCTAAGACCCAAGGATGCGCAAGTGACAGAATTGTAAGGCAGACACTGAAACAGAAATATAGGTTATGTATTTGTCAACCTGGCTTGCAGTGTAGTGAGTGTGCAACCAAGAAAACTGAGACTTAGAGCATCTTCCTGGGAGACCAAAAATTCATCTTGGTCCCTGGGCCCTACGGCTTAGGAAAATAGAGGCAGATTTGAAGATGAAATTGATGTCTCGAGCGGTACTCCAATTAACAACCTCCTTACTTCTCAGACTTCACTCATATTTTTCACTGTCTTAATATTTCCTTACTGTCCCTGTATCTCTACATCTTCCTCTTTCAAGCCATATCCATCTATGGCATCTCTAATTCAAGATGGTTTTGTTCCTATCTCATGGGCTGTGGGTATTAGAAGCTTTGCCATTAGTTCTGCATCTCCAGAATTGTAAAGTGGTGCCTGCAGTATTCTGTGTACCCATATCTACTAGCAATTCAGTGGTGATAAGGAACTCACTACATCACAAGGTAGCTCTGGTTACAAAGGAGACACTGTAAGTGGGATAAGATTTCCTTGTTCAAGGCCATATATATCTCTCTGTGACTTTTCTAGGTCTTCACTACTTGTTCAATGAAGCTATCAACAGTAAAGGGAAGAGTGATTTGCTCCTTTTCTCATGTGACAGCCCTTCAGGAATTTGAGGAGTTCTCATGTCCCTTTGAATCTGCACACTTTCAGCTAGCACATACCAAGGCCTTTCATTTATTTCTTGTAGGCCCGTGACTCTTTGACATTCTGCATGGCTGCTGTGTAGACATGTCTGCTTAAAGGGTGCTCTTTAGAAATGAATTCATTGTTTCAGCGGTACAATATAGGACAGGGCTGCCCCATCCCTCTATCTCAAAACTTCTTTGATTGAGGCAAAGCAAGATCAAAGTAGCTGTCACATTCACATAGCATTCCCTGCTCTTACTGAACCTGTAGGTGACTAACATTCTTGTCAACTTTGTACAAGCTATTGCTAAGCAACATTGTCTTTGTCCATTCTTATGTCTTTAAAACTCCGGATTAAACACCATGTTTATCATCTGTAATGAACACATCAGCCTAGCTTTCCTGTGTAGTGAGATCATTTGACTACCCTGAATCTGCCATTTGTTGTCTTCCCTTCATGCCCTCTGTGATTTCCATGTGCACATTTATGTCCATCTTTGAAAAATAACATGCAAAGAAGGAAAGTACATAGATCTTAGCTTCCGTGGATACATTCTTTGAGTGGTATATTTTTGGTAAAGCCCTTCAGCCAGGTGGAAGAGTACTGAACCAAATCGTCTTAAAAACATCAAGATGAATATTTTAGGAAATTTTATGCTCCTTAACTCTGCTAAGGACAATCAGCAGGTTTATCAGTTAATTCTTGCCACAGTGTCATAAAGTGAGTTTCACTATCATTCTCACTTCTCAGGTGAAGAAACTGTGTATTATTGGATAGCTCCTCAGTCACATAACTAGGGCGCATTAGGTCTAAAAATTAACCATGAGGTGTCTGCTATCAACGCTGATCTCCATGATGCTACTAAACTCAATCCTTTCCCTAAAAAGCTAGTACTCACAAATCCAAGGCAAGAGTATAGCTGCTGTGTTGGAGATAAGGAAAGTATGACTGGAACTGAGTGGTCAAAAGGTAGATATGGACAGCCTGTGTGCAGTGAGGTAACTGAGGCGAGATCCTGTAGGGGTTTTGATGGATATTGCCTTGTATGCTAAGCGAAAGTAGGAATTCTGGGAGGGTTTGGTTTAGAGCAAAAGAATAACATGTCCTGGTTTGAATTTGACAGCCACTGAATGTCAAGTTTCAGTGTGGGAGGCATGTGCAAACTGCTAGGGGAGTTCATAGGAGAAGGACATAGTTTAGGGCATGGAGATTGCAAGGAGAGCCACAGAAGGCCAGGTTTGCTTATAGATGTACCCAAAGGGAATAATGCATTATAATCCAAATACAATTGGGACTGTACTTGAATTCTTATCTATGGGAGAATGCAATGAAACGTGTTTTATTATCACCAGCTAAGCTCTCAGTTTGCAAAGGATTTTAACTATATTTCCTAGTCCTGGAGCACTTTTTTTCGTTTGTCACTAGATGGCACTTGTGAATACCTCGCAATCCTAGAACACTTACTCCAAGAGCATTTACACTAGATGGCGCTAGAGTCATTTCCCCCAGAGGAGGGCCTGCTCCCCGGATTTGTTCACATAAAACCTGGTCACCTCCAGACAACAATGATCATTGCGAAATGTATCGATATTCAGTTCTGGTAAAATAATTCTGTTGTGATTCTTTTGCTGTGTAATGTTGAATCACACGTGCTAAATGTAGTGATTTGGAGCCGAATTCATGATTCAGTTTAGATTAATAAGAGCTTCATTTTAGACGTCGCTGATGATTTCTGGGAGAAGGATGAAGATAAAGCCCACCCACCTTCTACCTTTGCCCCTGAGATTGGAAATCTGAACCTAATCTGCAGTGAAAACTAGTTGTTTTCTGCCTTGGTGCAGCTCTGTGATCTTAGATTAGTTACTAGCTTCCGTATAGGTAAACATGTCCTCAATGAAGTGTCTTTTAAAGCCAGGAAACCAAACCATGGCTTCTCTTTGCTTTAGCTAACATTCATTCTATTCACTTCCAGGGATGGTTATTCATTTTTCAAAACAATTAAAAACATCTGGTGTCCTCTTTCCTTCATGTTTATTTCTAACTTTATTAGCTTTCTCTAGTGGCCATAAACAACAATAAGTGGTCCTTGAGGGAGAAAGCCATTTCTACTTCGTAGTTTATTTCCCAAAGTTTAACTGACCACAAGATTTGGTATACTGCCTGCAAGTGCAGTGTTCTGAGCCTTTCAGTGTTTTGTTTCATCCAGATTTGCTCTGCAGTTTTTGCCCTTTAATTTAGAAATAGTTAATTGACAAAGGTTATCTGTATTTAAGGTTGTGTGTGAACTTGGGCTGGAAGCGATATTTATTGGCTGCTGACTTCCTTCATCTGTAAATTGTGAGAATAATTATGCACAACTGGCGGCTGTACTTGGCTCCTTCCCATCTGACCATCCAATCAGACTTTATGGTAATTACAGTTTTTAGTTTTTATTTAAACATGTTTTGTAATAATGGGGGAGACCCAGGGTCTATTGAGCTACATCTCCAGCTCTTTTGTGTTGGTTTGAGACAGAGTCTGTCCAAATTGCTTTGCAGCCCAGGCTCAGCTTGAACTTGTGATCTTCTTACCTCAGCCTCCATGAGGGTTGCGATTATAGGCATGCACAGCCACATCTAGCTTGTTTTGTTCTCCTTCACGTCTGAGTATAAACTAGAAGTACCACCACTGGAACCATTTTATCTCCAGTGGCCAAGAAACATAACATGAGATCTGTTTGGAAATCATATATATTTCTCTCTCCTTTTATACACACAGAGAGAAAGAGGCAATGAGAGAGACAGAGAGACAGAGAGAGAGAGAGAGAGAGAGAGAGAGACACCTTTCTTTGTAAGAAGAACTATGTAATTATAATCTCTTATTTTGGAGAGTTTCCAAAGCATGTTCATCTGCCCTCTCATTTGATCCTCATGAAATCCTGTGTGAACCAGGACTAGGCAGACAGCCATTCCAGTCCCTGTTTGACAGATGCAGACTGTTATGGTTTATGTCTACTTGTCCCCGCAAAGCCTCATGCAATCATGGGGCGGGGACTTCTAGACTTTGAGACTTCATTCATGATCCCCTAGGATTATGTGTTTTAGTACCGATGGGACTATGGGTTTGAGTTCTTCTAGGATCATTGATTTAGCCTAAGGCAGATAGGCTGAGGTGGAGAGCCTCAGTGTAATATAAAGAGTGACAGAGAGACAGACTCCCATTGTTGCTCTCTGCACCCTGGTTGGTCTGTTGCCTCTGTCATGATTGTTGCTGTTCTGCCGCCATGAACTGGATGCTCTCTGCCCTGTTCCACTCAGCCTTGGGTCAGCCTAATATGGACTGAAACCTCCAGCAACTGTGAGCTAAATAAACCTTTCCTTCCTTCATTTTGGGTGTCAGGTGTTTCTCCCAGCAACAAGAGAAGAGTAACTAAGACACAGATTATGGTAGTTCTAAAGGTAACAGGCCTGGCCCCAGGCCACACGGTTACGTGGTGGTATAACAGGGATGCAAGCTCAGCTCTGTGAACCACTGTGCCACTGTGGACTCATCTGACTAATCAATCATTCCTCTTGCGGTCACCTGAAACATTTGCCCATTTCCAGGCACTGGACCTCAATCACAGAGAAGGGAAAAGCTGGATACCCAGGGTCACATAAAGAATGTCATAAACAGAAAATCGAAGAGAGAATGAAGTCTGTCACATCACTCTTTGTATTTATAACCAAGCTTCCTTCTGTTTTGTGAAGAGCCAATCCCTTACAAATGGAAATTTGTTATTCTGAAAAATAACCAGTGTATTTCTAAATGTTGCATTCTTTATTAAAGTGTTAGATACAAAAATCAACAAATATTTATACTTAAGAAGCAAAGATCCTTCCTGTTCAGCAGATGGGGATCCTTTGATTCAATTCGAAATTTCGATTCTAGGTACAGTTATAATTCCTTTTAAAGAAAATAAAAATGGAAAATATTCAGTGCTATTAAATACCACCTTTGTCTTCAGCTTTCTTGCTTATTATTAATTCACTTTGAATGGATTCTAGCTTTGACATATAAGTTTATTTTTAAATGAACTGTGGATAATCTGTTATTATAGCAATATTTTCTCACTGAGCAGCTATTTAATCTTAAAGCAACATGAAACTTGAAATGTCAAGGTGGCAAATGTGGCACTTTACTATATCAATACCTAAGGTGTCCATGGTGAAAGGAATAGGGACTTTGCAAATTTTTAAGCATGCAGTGTCATTTGCCTTTTAGGTCCCCTCAGCATGGAGACAGCATTGTGGATGATGCCAGCATACATGCCCATGCTGTTGGGAATGCAAGAAAGATGCTGGCTGCACACAGGCCACATCTTTTGTTCTACTGAGGACTCTAGAGGAGCACAGGATGACTGTGTCCTGTCTGCTACTGCAAATCTGCATCCAAAAGCCTGCTGTGCACATATAGTTTGGCTACTATGAACTGTGCTGCAATAAACTTGGGTATGCAGGAATCTTTTATATGCTTTAGTTATATGATTCAATATATGCTTCAGTACTTTCCTATACATACCCAGGGGAGGATTGGTACATTACATGGTAGTTCCATATTTAGTGTTTTGAAGAGGATCCATATTGTTTCCACAGTGACCAAGCTAATTTACACTCTGGTCCTCAGTGTGGAAGGGGTCCTTTTATTCCACATCCTTGTCAGCACTTGATACTTTTTCTTTCCTTAGCAAGAACCATTTACTCTTCAAAATAAAATAAAATAAAATAAAATATTAAAAATGGGGCCTTTTATATACATAGAAGAACCATTTTTCTGAGGTGAGATGAAAGTTTGGTGGAGTTCTGACCCACACTGCCCTAACAATATTGCACAGTTTCCCATCCAATGTTGACCATTTGTACAGCTGTTTTGAGAAGTGTCTGTTAAGATCATTTGTCCATATTCTAATTTACTGTTTACCATTCAGAGGGAGGTCACTTTCTCAAAGAAACTGTCCCTAAACCTTAGTTTAGGTGAGAATCCTATAGCACCTTTTTGCCTCATTATGGGAGATTCAGGACAATAGCCAATTGCTTATTCATTATTTCTTAGGCTAGACTGGCAGTTCAATGATAGCAGAAATCTGATTGGTTTACTATGCTGTTCTAGAGATGTGCTCAGGCGGAGCACTTACCTGAGTGCATGGGTGGGCTGTAAACAGTCATTTAGGCTCAAAAGGCAGCTTTAAGATAAGCCCTCTGGAAGTGGTAGGGACGATTTTTAATGTGCCTTGTGAACCCAGATAAGGAATGCAGCTGATTTTTAACATAAAGACCAAAATGTACCCATATAAATATCTGCTGATTCTACCAAACCATCTCTTTCAGACGATCTCCTTAGATCCTGGGGCACATTTTTGTCTTCAAGTGAGAGACTTTTATTGTGGAAATGGTCAGAAGTGATTTAGCAGTATTCAGTTCATCCACTGAATCATTCAACAAATTGTACTTTTCTTCTCAGAAATAAGGTGTGATTAGTAAACAATGGGACCAATTTTCTTGTGTGACTCCCAGCTGACTCAGAAGGTAATTGCAAAATTACATCTTTAACAGAAATCGTGAGCATTTTATTTTGCTTAGTTTTGAAGGTATTGTACAACCTAGCATTTCTGACTGACTTTGTGAAAAAGTCAAGCGTGTATGGAAAGGTTATATAAATCGGCTAAGTATCTCATGCATTGGGTTGCAGTTTTTCTCAAACAGATGCTAGGCCCTAGGAGCACAGCTGCCCTCTGTAGCAAAGCACTTTGCAGCTATCCAGCACCAACTTGTGGGCCTACTGTCTGCTGTCAGCCAGGTGCACCAGCTGTACCACGCCTTACTTGCTTAGGTCCCCTTCTCGTGCCTGAAGAGGGGGCAAATTATGCTGTTTGTTTTCCCCTGCCTATGTCCCATGAATGTGTCCAATTAGTTTAATTCTGTTTAATTCACATTTGTGGAGCACAACACCAAGTCATAAGTTGTGTGTCTCTCCATTTTAAACGCCTTATTTATTATATTTTTCTTTTATTTTGAGGAGTAAAAGCAAGAGCAAGAAAAACAAAAGCAGGCTGGGCGTGGTGGCGCATGCCTGTAATCCCTGTGCTTGGGAGGCAGGAGGATGAGTGTGAGTTCAAGACCAGCTTGGGCTCCAACAGTGAGCTCAAGGCCAGCCTGAATTGCATAGTGAGACTGTGTCTCAAAAAGCCAAAAAGAAAGAAAGAAAGAAAGAAAGAAAGAAAAGAAAAAAGAAAGAAAGAAAGAAAGAAAGAAAGAAAGAAAGAAAGGAAAAGAAAAACAAAACAAAACAAAACAAAAAATCCACAAATGGGCCAGTCAGATAGCTCAGTGGACTAAACCACCTGATTAGGCAGAGCGCAGCAGCAGGGGCTCCACAAGTGGAGGTGCATTGAGACAAGACTGGGCTCGGTGGCCCACATATGTAATCCCAGCTCTTGGGAGGCTGAGAACAGGAGAATCAGTACAAGTCTGATCTGTGTAGTGAGACCTTGTATGTCCTATACTAAAAATATATTAAGAAATGAAAAAGCATGGGGCTGGGGAGATAGCTCCCTGGCACAAGTACCTGCCTGACAAGTGCAAGGTCGTGAGTTGGAAGCCCAGTCCCACACAAAAAAAAGCAAAGACAGAAACAGTATAACATATCATAATACATATGTTACAGCATTTCAAAACAAGAATAGATGATTAACAGTGATGGATATATTTTTATCACATTTTCAAAGTCCCTTTTGTGACTGAGCTCTGAACACCCACACAGTTCCTTCTCCGTAATTCTGAAGTTCGAATTTCAAATGAGCCATGTTCTAGCCGCTTCCCCTTCCTTATTTTCTTCACTTGCAATACTTGCACTGATCCACTCCATTTACACTTTCTGTTCATTCAAAATCTCCAGCCTGACCTCATGTCCACTTACCCATTATATTTCATGATCCATATTTATATCCAATAATTTAGGAAATTTTAACTGAGCAACTACTGTGTGTCAGTCTGGGATACAGTGGTGAAGAAAATAAAGGTCTTATCCTCATAAAATCATTTGTATCTTAGTTACAAGTCAATCACTGTCATCTGATTACCTTATGTCTTAGTTACTCTTCTCTCGTTGCTGGGACAAACATCTGGCACCCAAAATGAAGGAAGGAAAGGTTCATTTAGCTCACGGTTACTGGAGGTTTTAGGCCATATTCAGCTGGCTCCAGGGCAGAGGGGCACATGGCAGAAGGCAACCTTTCAAGGCTGCAGGCCAAGAGCAGGAGTGAAAGGAAAGAGTAGCAGCAGCTCAAGCAGTTAACTTCTCTTCCTGCCTTACACTGAAATGCAAATTGCCTGCCTCAGGGGAGGTGCAGCACCCACACCCATAATAATCACTCATAAATTCCAGAAGCCACTCCATGACTGCATGGGGCTTTTGGGGGACACCTATTGTGACCCCTTTGTTTTCATTTCATCAATTAGTCCCTCTCTTTCTTGTACCAACAGTCTCTTTCTTTTTCCTCATCTCATTGTCATACAGATATGCTATCATATGATACTTTTGAAAACAAAGGGACAGGATCAAAACATCTGCTTAGGCAGACGCAGTAGGGGGTGGGGCTTGATCCCAGCATACAGTGCTGGCCCCATCCCTTGGGTGCGCTGAGATGGCAATTGAGACTGGATGTGGTGGCACTCCTGCAATCCCAGCTCTGTGGAAGGCTGAACATAGGCAGATCACTACAACTCTGATCTATGTAGTGAGACCCCATGGACCCTGTAGATGCTTACTGAAAAATACAAAAAAAAGAAAGAAAGAAAGAAAATAAAGGAACAAACAAAACAACAAAGGTCTAACATGATCACATGTGTTCTTTCAACCACAATCATATTTTTTAGTCTCTACTCCACATCAAAATTTCTCAAATTCCTTAAAGGAAATATCACTATTATGGTCATCAAAATTGAAAGACAATCTATAGAAATGGAGAAAATATGTGCCAACTATATATCTGATAAAGGATCAAAGCCCATACAGTATCTGATAGTGGGTTAATATCTGAAGTAGGTAAGGAACATCTACCACTGATAGCAATAATGAAAC
>PVKN010021430.1:0-15537 GCA_004027915.1 Capromys pilorides
CTTCCGATCTATGCCCATTTAATATTATGGTCGTGAGGTGGATATATTTACTTATAAATGCCTGATGCTTTCCTTCTATATGGCAGAGAAGTACTCCACTGTGTATAAATACAGACGTTCCTTGCTTAAGGACTCACCAAGTTAACCTGCAACTAGGTCATTAAATAAGTTTGCCACTAAATGGGGAGTTATGTCAAGTATGTACATTACAGTGTTTTTAAAAAATTTTATTTTTTAAAGAATAAAAAATAGTAAAAGAATTAGAAACAATACAAAATTTCACTACACAAAATAGAACTTAAACAATGGCTGTTATATTGCATAATGTTGTCTTCAAATTGTTTATATTACCAAATATAAGCATGCAAAGTTGGTAAAAAATAAGTTATAAGAAATTAAAAAGAAAAAATATCAAGTATTAACTGCTTCTTTCAGTAGACCAGCAGCAGTCAGTATAATTATCCAAGCTATCATGTATATATACATAAATACATTTTTCCCTTCTTTCTTTCGTTCTTTTCCTCATCCTAGTTGTTCCTTCCCTTTGAACAGATTCTTTCCCTTTCATAGTAACTATTGTACCTTTCAGACTGTACTTACTATTTCAGGTTCTTACACTAGGGAAACTATAGGATGTTTACACATGTGGGTCTGATTTATTTCACTTATTAAGTATGAGGTCTAGTTGCATCCATTTACCTATAAAAGCCTCAACTCTATCACTTTTATAGCTGAGTAATATTCCATTTTGTGAAATACCACATCTTTTTCATCCATTCCTCAACTGCTGGACATTTGGGTTGTTTCCAGGATTTAGCTATGACAAATTGTGCTGCTATAAACAGGGGTACACATATATCATTGTGTGTGATGTTTTCTGTTCCTCTGAAAAAACACCCATAAGGGGGATAGCTAGGTTCAATAGGACTTGTAATCCTAGTTTTTTGAGGACTCTGCACACTGATTTCCATAGTGCTTATACCAGTCTGCACTCCTGCCAACAGTGGAGAAGGGTTCTTTTTTCTTATTTCACTAAAGCATGCTGATGTCAAGAGCTGGAGTGGCTCTATAAATCTTGACATTGTTAGTAAAGAATTTCTTTCTAGTCATTGATATAAAGTATAAAGGACCATGAAACTTCATCATCAGAGTTGTATGTCTAGGTTTTTTTTGTATGGTCACAAAATGTTATCGAAAGAGTTTTGGAGTTAGACCTATTTTCTCCTTATTTTTTTATGAGTGTCCAAGTTAGAATAGTAGAAACTGTGCTGTCAGCCTTGGTGGCATAGGCCTATAATTCCAGGCCAGCGTAGGCTACATAGTGAATTCAAGGCCATCCTGAACTACATAGTGAGACCCTGTATGCAAAGACAAGGGCAGGGGCCAAAGGCAAAAAAAAGCCAAGCAACTCTGCTTCACTAACAAAGGAGAGGCCTTTGTCACCTGTGATCTTCTGAAGGATGCTTGGGGCGACAACCTAAGTTTCATCTCCCTGTGGTGCTTGTTCTGGTTCTGCTCTATTTATGTGCAGGGACTTTAAAAGATGTGACCTTGACCGAACCAGAGGGAGTGACCGTGTCATCTACAGCTGCCATCTGCAGCCGCCTAGGCGTTGCTGTGACTTGGGATAAGCAGAACACTTGTGCTAGCAAGTGCCAGGCCATCCTAGACCCCCACGAGGTTCCTCCTCGGGGAGTAGAGCCCGTCATCCCCAGCGGACACGGGAGTGTGGCTGGCCTCGGCGACAGTGCTTCGCGTCCCTGCTTCCACCCTGGGCACAGCCTGCGTGTGCTGGGTGCCAGGCATCGCAAGGCCGTGTGTGCGCGTGTGACAGACAGGCGGGCGGAGGCTGGAGGTGGGGGCTGTGAGAGCCGGACTGAGCTAGCCGCGCGCCCCCAAAAGCTGATTCAGTGCGGCGTGAGCCCAAGCGCAGGCGTCTGCGTCGCCCTCAGAGTCTGGAGCGGAGGAGGAGAGGACGACGGGAGAGCGAGGCCGTGTGACCTACGCGCCCCCGCGCCCCCCCTGCCCCGGCGTGCGTGCCGCCCTCTTCCGCTGTGCGTGCTCCGCCCACCCTTGACAGCTGGGGCTGGGGTAAAGGGAGGCTCGCGCCCGCGGCGGGTACCTCAGACGCGCGCAGGTGACTTCCCCAGCCCCGCGTGGCGCCGCTGCTCCGGGAGCGGAACCTGGCCTCATCTGAAGTCCATTTTTTAATTTTTGAACCGTTGTGCGGCCGTGTTGCCGGCCTCGTCAGGTAGGCGTCGGGGTCGTCCGCGCGGCTCGGAGGTCAGGGTCCGGGTCCTGGCCTGGGGAGAGAGTGCTGCGCGGCTGGGGTCAGAGCGTCGAGGCCTCCGGTCGGGTGCTGGTGGTTCCAATGCGACTTTCTGTTTCATTATATGACAGTGAGGCTGAGGGGTCGCACAGGTAACGTTTCGAAAAGTACGCTTGTGGGCAGCAGGCCGACGCGGAAGAGGAGGTTCAGGGGCGTAGGTCCGGGACGGGCCAGAGCCGGCTCCCAGGCACTTGTCCGCGGCCGGGAGGCCGGAGCCGGGAATGACATTCAGGGGCGCTGTGCATGTCCGAAGTGTATCCACGTTATCACCCAACGGTGACCCACAGCCCTGGAGAATCGTACTTGTAACGTTGAGAGGACAGCAAGAGCGACTGAGAATCTCTGTGGGAGTTACTCAGTAGGACTGCACTGCGATGCTAATTTTTAACTAGCCAAGTTTGGCTACTTAAGAATTTATGGATAAGAATACACTGCAGGAAGAAGAACCCCCCCTGGAGAGAACCCAGGACTAGACTGTAGGAAACTTCTTTGCAAACTCACAATTTAATCCTTTAGGGCCTTGACCATTTGAAAGAGTTCTCAAACCGTGTGGGCCTTTGCTGTCATCTGTCAAGTGGAAATGGTGTACTGAACATAAAGGTTTTAACAACTTTTAAAATATTATTTCTGGTGTAGCAGCTGCAACAGAGAGCCTTTCACACAACGTACTTCTGAGCTACAGCTCCAAGGTACTTTTCAATTTAAATTGTGTGGGTCTCAAAAGGGTTGTTGCTTTTTAGTAATACTTTTATTTTTTATTCTATTTTGTGTGTGGACGGGGGCAGGGTCTCAGTATGTAGTGCAGGCTGGCCTTCAGTTCACTTAGCCCAGGCTGGCCTCAAATTTATGGCAATGCTGGCTCAGCCTCTGGGGTGGTGGGGCATTGTAGTAATTTTGTGGTTTAACCGCTAATGATTTAGCTTCAGTTGTGGTTAGTTGCTCACTTCCAGCTCTGAGATCTTTGGGCTTCATAACTGGGATTGTGCAAAGCATTGTCCAAGTATGGCATATGTGGTACCCTCCTTTAAAGAAATACCAGGTTGTGTTACTTGTTTGAGGGATGTATGTTTTTCTCCCTTTCCTGTACTTTTTCTTTTACTCTGAATCTTAGGACAGAGCTCATAGAAAGAAGTTTTAGAAAGCAATGAACTTTATCTCAAAAAGTAAACATTTACGATAGATCTCATGTAGAGATGCTAGGGGCAGTGTAGTTTGAATTATGAAGATGAAGACAAAAAGGCATTTTTAGAAGCTTAATTAAATTTTCGAATTGGAGCTGATTTGGTCCATTGTTTGTACAAGTGAGAAACAGGCAAATCATACATACTTAGTGTGTATTAGAGGGTTTAAGAGTCCACTGGTGGTGAACCTATGGCATTGATGCTGCACCAAGCTGTTTGTGTATTGAGAGTTCTAAATGGTTCATCATCACTGGTTTAGACTATTGAGTTTTAGCCCTAAAAATGATTTTTGCCCTTTGCTGTGTTGCTTGGTGAACCAGGTCGGGCACTATCATGTATTCAGCAAGCACCATTTTCAAGTTAAGCCCAAAAAGGGCAAATGGCACCCAAGGTCATAGTACTGAGAAGCAGCTGCAGCATTCTAAGTTAGGACCTTATCAGATGGAAGCCCTTACCTGTTTGATTGTTGCCTTTTATCTTCCAGAGGTAGAGATTGTCGAGGTCCCTGCCCTCAGCTAAACCTAATACCAAGAATACCTGTACTGTCAAGAGTAAGAGGTACGCAGGAGCTAGTGTGAATGTTATAGGGAGGCAGGGCCCCACATTTCTCTTAATGCAATCTTTCAGGGGTAGCTGTTGTTAAATAAGAAGTACACAAGATCATGATTTTGAACTAAGCTGCTGCTGTTGACCAGGCTGAAAACAAAAATGGAGGCCCTCACACTAATGTTGCTCCACAGCAAGCTGAAATTATCTAAGGAACACACAAAAGAACTCAGAATCAGAACAGCCACACTTCCCAAAGACCAGTTTTAATTGGCTTAATAATGAAGTTCCCTAGGCTATATTCCTTACACGGAAATACTTGAAATAACCTAATGTTAACTGGTTGATCTTTTTTTTCACTGTTCTCTCCTGACAAGGAACAAAACTTTAAAATGGCCCACTTTGCTTTCTCGTATATTTCTGCTTTTTCATCCTTTTTCTGTCTGTAAAACCAAATTTCTTTTGCTCAGCCCATTGGAACATACATTCTATTTTATAAAACAAGGTGTTGCCTACTTCTAAAAAAGTGAAGCTAGTTGAGATATTTAAAGTATTGTAATGTGTCCTTTGATGCTGCCATCGTTGCATTCATCTTTCCAGAGGAAGGTGAGGTCCATAGTTAAGTTCCTACTTCAGGGTCTCAAGTGCAAATATAGACATGTCTCAGTTCTTTCAGACGCTGATGTAGATTGTATCTGTCACACTAACCTGACTCTACGTGAAACTATGGTATTGTGTGAGCTAGCTGGTTACCTCATGCAAGTTTCTTTGTTTAAAAGCCTGCCCATCAGCTGCCTAAGTGATCTGGGGTCACCCATGAGGTAGGGTTGATTTCAGACCTGAAGGCTCCCTCCCCAAAGTGCTATTGTGCAAACATTGCATAGCTTCTTCCTCAGGATCAGGGATGTGGCAGCTGACTGCCCTGTGACTGCTCCACAAGAAAGAGGAGGAGCCAAACCCAGGGCAGCAGGGGCCAAGCACATAAGACTGGCTATGAAGACAGGTTATCTTAGTGGATGGCAAATGGACTCTAAAGACTCATTCTAGCATGGTGATTGTTTTAAAGGATAACATGTTTTAATTTGAAAAATGCAATAAATGTGGGGAAATCAGTTTTCTGTTTCTATTTTCCTACACTTAGGACAGGATCTACAGATTGGACTTGTAGTGATTCTCCTGTTTTCAGCCTCCCAAGTGCTGGGATTACAGGCACATATCACCACACCAAGTCTCAATCACCATCTCAGCGTACCCCGCAGGTGGGGTCAGCACTGCAGGTTAAGGAATGAACTCTGGCACTGCACTCTGCTTAAGAAGGCACTTTAGTCTGTTAAGCTATCAGGCCAGCCCTGGAAATCAGTTTGTTTCTTTATGATCTCATCCTGGGTCCTGTCCATAGCTGCTAAGGGGAAAGGAACATGTATTCTGCCTTTGTCCTACTGTTGAAGGCAGCAATGTGGTGCTTGTGATTGAATTAAGAAGACTTGTTTAAGGTTTTTAGTAGCCTGGTCCACACTGTATGATTTTGAGTTTTTCTCCCATCTCTTCAGGGGTTTTTGACATTGTGAAGCAATGTTCAGATTTGATTTAAGTTTTACACAGTGATGGGCTCTGGCATTCTACACATGAGATAAGGGCCTAAGAGTGGGAAATGTGGCAGGCATGAACTGGAAGACAACTAAGCAAGTCTGCCTTGCCTGGCTGACTTGAGTGTAGTGTGGAATACTTGTGGTAAGAAGGTGACCTGTGGTCCTCACAGTTTTTTCCCATGTGGTCAGGTGCTTTTCAAAGTCCCTCTGATGGGTATAAGCAACAACTAGTATAGTTCCTAAAGGGAGCAAGCAAGTGACTTCAGCTGGTACTTTCAGGATTAAGGAAATCACCCCAGGGGCTTATTTACACTTTCTGGAGCCTTTCCTGTTATGGGTCTTGTGGAGAGACAGACTGAGGTAAAGGAACTCAAAAAGGGAAGTTGGAAAGTTTGTCAATTCAGAGTTTCTTGTAGGAACTCCACAGTTCCTGGTTCTGAATCTTTGGCAAGCTGGTGGAAGGAAACCCCTAAGGCGTGTCTTCCAAGAATCCCTTTCTGTAGGTAGGACCCACAATTTTCCCCTACTCGCTTTTTGATACACAGATGAAAGCCAGCCCCAGTTCCCTTCTTGGCAAGTGGGCATCCAGCCTTTTGAAGGGTCTCTTGAGGTACAGAGCTGGTTTCTGTGCAGTTATTGCCTTTAGACTGTTAAAAAGTATTTTATTATTGCCTGAATGTCTCCTGTAACTTATTCACCCCTTGGCCTAAATCATTTATTTTGCAGGTATTTGAAAGTAGTGATCACATCCTCCCGGAGACACTTATCTAGGCCAAGCAGCCTTCCCTCCTGGGAAAGTTTTTCATGTTTGAGGGCCTGTTCGCGTTTTCCAGATGCCTCCTTTTAAAGTATGTTACCCAGAAACAAATTTCAAATTTAGTCCAGTAATAGTGGAATAGATTAGTTTTGTGACAAGTGTAATATCATAGGTGCACTTGGGAGGCTGAGGCTTAAAGAATTTTTACTGTGAGTTCAAGGCCTAAAATACAAATCCACCTGTAAATCCTAACTATGGAGGCTGAAGCAGGAGGATCACAAGTTTGTGGCCAGCCTGAGCAATTTAGTGAGGCCTTGTCTCAAAATAGAAAACAAAAAGAACTGCTGAAGATACAGCTTAACACTACCAGGTTCAATCCTTTTAAAAAATGACTCTTCTAAGATATACCAGCAATGGAGAGTGGTTTTGGAATCTTCGTTACATGCTCATGTTATCTCTGATTTTAATAGCTGTCTTCTGTGTTTTCATCCGGATAACCAGAGAAAACAGTTGAGTAGTTAGGAAAGACAGAAATGAGCCTCAGAAAACCTGACACCTAGGACCCCTGTGCACATACTAGGCTGTAATGATCACTGTTTTCCTTTTTGTGAGTGTTTAGAAACGGTTGCTTAATTGTTGACCCTTCAGTTTGTCTCTCCACATCATTTGTTTTCTTTCCATTCCTATTATCTCCTAACTGCCGCCCCCCCCCCCACTTATTAGAGAGCCCTCAGTATTTACCATACCTGCTTCTCTAAGTACCTTTTTATATCCAAATATTTTGAAAATATTACTACTTCTTGTGCTGGGGATCGAACCCAAGGCTTTATCCATGTTAGGCAAGTGTTAACACTACAGAGCTGTTTGTCCCAGGCCTTTTTTTTATTTTGAGATAAGGTGAGATAAGGTCTTGCTAAGGTTCCCGGGCTGGTCACAAACTTGGGATCTTCCTGCCTCAGACTTCCAAGTAGTCATATGAAATTTATCAGATTTATGTTCTTACAATATATCTTGCTGTAGAGTCATTCTTAAATTCTCCCTAATAAGTTAATTAAATCCATATACATTTAGATAAATGCTAGTTCTAAACAATATCCTAAATTCTCAAATTATTGCCTATCAGTGTCGTTTCAAAATAACTATGGATGCTGCTGTATATTTTAGTCTTAAATCTGCTGAAGAACATTCATGTGTTTTAAGTAGAAACTTCCGTTTCTAATGGTTGTGCTTAAGACCTCATACATGCTCAGCTGGTGTTTTTGCTTCTCTCAGCCACATCTGCAGCCTAGGGACTTAACATGCTGATTAGTATTCTTTTTAACTTTTTGGAAAATATGTCGTTGATTCTAGACTATTAGTGTTTCTTCAAGAATATTTCATCACAAGGAAATGTCACTAAAGTAGACTTAGAATATTTTGTAGCAGAGGAAGAGGGAAGAGATAGGGTGGCTTACATATCCTTTTGGGTCTTGTGTTGGAGGAATCTAAGTATTGGGAACTAGTTGCAATGAGCATTTGATGATTAAAAGGTGGGTTTTGGTTGTAATGATAGTGCTAACTGGAGTTTTTTTCTCTTTATGCTTTTAAAGGAACATCGAGCAAAATGAACACTGCCCAAGACCAGAGCAGCTGCACCAGTATCAGAGAACCCCTTCTGAGGTGTAGTGATGCACGGAGGGACTTGGAGCTTGCTATTGGTGGAGTTCTCCGGGCTGAACAGCAAATCAAAGATAACCTTCGAGAGGTGGAATATACATTCTTTGTTTGGACTCGGGACAAAGTCCTGAAAGTTTCAGTGTCAGCCAGAAAGTTTCACCCTATTCCATGTGTTTTCTACTTAATCCTAGTTAGCTGTCTGATGTGTTGATTCTAGGGGAAAATAAGGCAGGTGGGATGAAGCCTGGAAAACAGTTCGCCACTCCACAAACCTACATTCAATGTGCTTAATTGGTCTTTTGCCTAACCCATGTGGTGGGCACTGTCACTGATGAAAGATATCAAGGGTATGAGCAGTCTCCTGCTTAGCTACATCCGCTGGATGTCTGAGAAGTGGTCCTTCACTCTGCCCCGCCTTTGCTAGGTTTTTCAATGCCCGAGCCAGAGTAAAATAGGTTTATCTGTTAGACGATGTGTCAAGCAATAAAGCTTGACTTTGTTATACAGAAAAAAAATGTTTTTATTTTTTGAGACAGGATGTTGCTATGTAGTTCAGGCTATTGGTTGAATTCTCATGCATGGTATATGGCTATTTTGATACTTTTTCCTTTGGATTTTTTTATTTATCCTTTAGTGATACACTGTTTACACGCTCAGAAACATTTAGTTTGTCTACCATAACACAGTTCTAGCTGTCAATGTTCTTTCTTAACAAGTCAGCCTACTGCAATTGGATGATTCATGGTCAGCTATTATGTTAATCCTCTTTTTTCCATGATCACCTTGCAAAACCATATATTCTAAATTTGTTTGGAAAACTGAGGGGTTCCATATCTTTCAGCATATCTTTGTTTTTTTGGTGAGCTTTTGGGTTTGGGTTTTTTGTTAATGTTAGTATTCCCAAATTAGCCTGATTTTCTCAGGAGGAGTGTGGAAGGAGGACTTTAGAGATTAAATATATCTCTATGGCTGAGAGTCTTAAACTGAATTCTTAAGCAGGGCTCTGAAGGTCTGTGAGTGGGTTTTTGGACTTAAACTCTGAAATTATAAGCAACATCTAGAGCATATTTGTTTTCCTGGCAAGATACTCCGTAAGTGTCATGTAGTCAGAAGGCTTTGTGACTGACATTTAAGAACCTTAACATTTTATGTTATTCGTTGAGTGAAGGCACAGGTGAAGCTAACATGTGCCCCCCCACCCCTAGGTGAAAGCCCAGATTCACAGCTGCATAAGCCGTCACCTGGAATGCCTCCGGAGCCGTGAGGTGTGGCTGTACGAGCAGGTGGACCTCATCCATCAGCTTAAAGAGGAGACCCTGCAGCAGCAGGCACAGCAGCTCTACTGGGTAAGGTAACTGTGTGCCTAGATTTGGTTCAAATGTGACATTCCGCAGAGAATATTTTGCTGGTAGTACAGCATTAATTTGAGTCACATAAGATGTTGTATGTTATGAGTCGGTGCCAAAAGAAACAAGAAGATCCAATGAATTTTGCTCAGAGGTCTCACTGAGATTTGTCTCTCTCAAAGTGAGCCCCAACCCACGGAAGCATCTTACTTTTATTGAGTACTCAAAGACAGGCTAAGGAATGTGCGTAGCTACTTTGGGGAATATAGACTATAAATCACTATCTCTTTTTACCATTAACCTAACATTAGGTTAACACAAATGCTAACTGAAAAGATTCCAAACAGAGACAGCCATTAACATTCAAAACAAGGGAGACAACTATCAAGGAGCCTTTAGGATAAGCTGTTATCTGCTTCCTTGAATCCCAGCTTTCACGAATCCCCAAGTAACCGACTACAAACTGTCCCTGGCCTTTATTATTCTCAGCTTCTTAAGATGCTAGTTTCTTATCTCTACATTAAAAGTTTAATCTCAAATGCTGTATTTTTAAGTTGGGCATACCTGATGCTTTTAATGTCATTATAGCTACCTGGTTTCATTTTCTTGTAGCTCTTGGGCCAGTTCAATTGTCTTATTCATCAACTGGAGTGCACCCAAAGCAAAGATCTAGCCAATCAAATCTCTTTGTGCCTGGAGAGGTAAAGACTCTTTTTGCTAGTTTTTACTTTTTGCTTTTGGCATAATGAAAGAAAGTTGGTTTTGTAACTTATTGCATGTACTGGGATTTAATTTACCTCTTATGCTAAGATTATCTTGCTTTATATATTTACAATTGCTTATAAATGATTAAACAATCTACTTTTGTTGAGTTTAGAAAACTAGTCATTTAAAATGTTACAGTTTCATTGCAAATAGAATGGTAAGAGGAATTAAGTTCATGAACATAAGTGCCACTGTAACTGAACCTGGCATTTGTTTTAGAAGCAGCTACTAAAAGTAGATACATCATGTTTGTTTCCCTAGACTGGGTAGTTTGACCCTGAAGCCTGAAGATTCTACTGTCCTACTTTTTGAAGCTGACACAACTGCTCTGCGCCAGACCATCACCACATTTGGGTCCCTTAAGACAATTGTAAGTAATGCAGATCTCAGATGCTTCCTGGTGCACTCACGCTTGTTAGGGCCTCATAGCTGCTCTTGTTACTGTGAATTGTGGCTTTCTCGAGGCATAAGCTTCAGAAGCTTCCTGTTTTATTGGTGTTGTAATAATTATATAGTAGGGAACTCGCAGATAGGACAATTTCTTTGTAGAGCTTTGAATTTATTGTTAGTATTCTAGGGAAATAGTAATGCTTTACTGCATACATATGAAGTTTAGTTTCACTTTTCTGGTAGGAAAGCTTAGCATGGATAACTTTTTTTTTGTCTTTTTGAGACAGAGTCTCACTATGCCATTCAGGCTGGCCTTGAGCTCACTTTTGTAGCCCAGGCTGATCTCTAACTTACAACAATCCTCCTGCCTCAGCCAATTTAAGTGCTGGGATTAGAGGCATGCACTACCACACCCGGCCCGCATGGATAACATTAAAATTGCCTTTATTTTATAGCAAATCCCTGAGCACTTGACGGCTCATGCCAGTTCAGCAAGCCTTGGGCCTTTCCTAGAGAAAAGAGGTCACATTCCAATGCCAGAGCAGGTGAGATGCTATTTTGTTTCTGGTAACTGAAGTAGTTCTTGAGTTATATTTTCTTAAGAGTTTTGACCACATAACATCCTACTATTTGGGAAAAGCTTGTGCTAATGAATTACTTTATCCACTTGAATTCTTTCTTGCATTCTTGAATGCCAAATTGTTTTGCCTTGAAAAAAAGAGAAAGCATTTATTTATTAGTTCATAGTAAATTATCATTAGTTGTTACTGGTTTGGGGATTCTAATTCATAGAAATGACTTTTTTGGCAGATCCTAGACATTTGAGTTGAGATAAGCCTAGAGAGCTGCTGTATTCCTTATTTTAGAACTGGAAATTGAGGCCTGGGGAGGACCCACACCTTACTCAGGGCAGAAGACTGCCCGTGGCAGAGAGCTCAGGTGAACCTCTCCGTGCCCTTGATCATGCCTTATTAAACAGCAGAGTTTTCTGTATGAGCAGCAGAAGTCAGCGCCCAGTAGCACAGCTGTACCTCTCAGTGAGTGGCTGCTTGGAAGCAAACCTGCCAGCAGTCGCCAAGCTCCTTTCATGCCCAGCACCAACCCCCAGGACTGGCTGAGCCACAAGTGGAGCTTGGAGAACAGCCAGGTATGTTCCCACCCTCATGGATTCTGAGTTATACGTAGTAGTCAGTGGAGTTGCTGACTGACCAGTAGTTTGTGTTTACTTTTTTTTTTTAAATATTATGGCCAGCTCACCCTGCCCCGAGGGTGGGGCCGGCACAGCATGTGGTGCCAGGGATCAAACCACAGTCCCTGCAGTTGCCTAAGCTTTCCTAAGCAGGCGCTTTAGACCACTGAACCATCTCTCCAGCCCTTTGTTTACTTCTGATCATAGTCTGGAAACATGTTTTTTTATTAATCACAGCAACATAATTTTTTAATTAACATCTTTTTACTACAGAATGTTTTAGTTTTTTTCCCTGAAATATAACGTTTCTGTCACTAATTTCTGTAAAATGAACTGTATTTAATTCATCATTCGGCCAGAACTTAAATTCTCATTTTTGTGGATATAAGTGAAGTGATGCTAAACATTTAAGATTACTTGTGCAATTCTTAATCTGTTCTTTCCATTCTCAGAAGACAGTTCTGCCTACCCTTTAAAGCTTGTGATACATGTTTCCAAGAAGTTGGGAATAGTTGGTATTCCCACCAGCAGATTTGCTGCCCTCACTTCATGAATGCTTTTTGATCAAAATGCTACAAATATTTCCTACTTCTTATACTTTTCAGTTTTTCAAAACTACAGTCAGATATTTTAATTACATAAATAGAAATCCCTTGCCTCTTTATTGTACACTTACATTTAGAAATATTGGGAGAGAGCATGCAGGCAAACTAATATTGTGTATTTCCCACTAGACATCTGCCAGAGCCTACAGTGTCTTCAGTGATGTGTGGGGTAATGTAAAGGGCTTGGAAAACTGGCTGCTTAAAAGTCATCAACAAGAAGTTCCTGGAAGATCAAGTTCCCCAAAATGTAAGAGCCATTCCACCAGCAGTTCCATCTCCATTGAAGTCCAGAAGACTAGCAATCTAGAGAGTCTTGATCAAGATGATGTGGGGCTGTCTGATTGGCTGGTGACTCCCCAGGAGCCCTCCAAGCTAGAGAAACCTGATAATGACAACCATGAAGTCAGTGAGAAGATTAAGCACCTGTTCCCAGTGTTCCAGGAGTCCTACAGTGTGAGCGATTGGCTTGCCCAGCCTGCCTCCTGTACCAATTGTCAGGGCAACCAGCCCAAAGGTGTGGAAATTGAAAATCTGGGCAATCTGAAGTGCCTGAATGACCACTTGGAAGCCAAGAAACCACTCTCCTCTCTTAGCATGATTACTGAAGATTGGCTTGTCCAGAACCATCAGGAACCATATAAAGTTGAGGAAGTATGCAAAGCCAATGAACCCTGCACAAGTTTTGCAGAGTGTGTGTGTGATGAGAACTGTGAGAAGGAAGCTCTGTGCCGATGGCTTCTGAAGAAAGAAGGAAAGGATAAAAATGGGTTATCCGTGGAAGCCAAATCTGAGGTTGAGAATCACAAAGAATTCCTCAGTACATGGCTCTGTCCTTCCAGAAAAGATGTAACAGAACAAGCTAAGGCACTGAGGTCATTCAGTCCTTCCAGAATTGCTGATTCCTTTGAGGCCCTCAGAAACAGTTCCTTGTCAGAGTGGCTCATCAAGTCCTCATGCAAAGAAGGGAGCCCCAAGAGAGTGCCAAATACTGAGGACAAGACTGGCAAACAAAAGCTTAAAAGCCCCGTGACCACTTCCTGGTGCTCCTTTAACACTGCTGACTGGGTCTTGCCTGGGAAAAAGGTGGGAAGCCTCAGCCAGTCCTCTGGAGACAAGTGGCTCCTTCGAAAGAAAGCCCAGGTAAGCAGACATCCACAATTGCCCAGTTTCGAGTTTTACATTTTAAATCTCCAACCTTGCAGTAGGCCCAGATTCTGAAACATGTTAGATTTATAATATAAAATTTTGGTGCCATGTTAGGCAACAGGAGGATTTTTAATTATTCAAGCTGAATTTTATTTTCATCCTTAATCTCAAAGCCTCATCCTACAGGAAAAAAAAAAATAACCCAACTTGTTTTATTGCTACTTATAAAATGATTCAGGGTAGAAATAGCAATTGCCAGCTCTATGCTTGGTTATTAGAAAGAATGGCCAACATTTATATTATTCTTTATAGATATTATCTGGAGTTGTCAGTGTTGCACCACCTCGTTGTCATGAAGCAATCCATCTTTTTTGTTGCCCTGCAGGAAGTATTTCTTAATTCACCCCTACAAGAGGAACATAACTTTCCTGCAGACCGATATGGCCTCCCAGCTGTTTGCGATCTCTTTGCCTGTATGCAGCTTAAAGTTGATAAAGAAAAGTGGTTGTATCGAACTCCTTTACAGGTGAGTACCTGCCAGAATTACAAATGCTAGAGCTGTCCTTATATACAAACTCACATATCCACTGAGCCATACTGTTAGCTGTGATGGGGAAAAAAGCTCCCAAACATACTGTGTATTTGACCAGACATACCAAAAGTGACCTTTTAAGATGTAATGATCAAATTTTTGTATCCCTGTGGATTCTAGTAGCTTCATTGAGAGAAGTCAATTTAAAGGGGGAAAGAATTTACTTTTTTTCTGTGGTAAGGTGACTTCTCATCTTTGGGTTTCTTTATAGATGTGAAGCAGACTCCAACTCCAGAGCTTGTTTGCAGATATCTCACACTCGTGAGCTGTGGCCGCCTCACCATTGTGTTCCTGGATCTGACCAGTCAGCTTAGTTCCTTTCTTTCCTGAGTTTGAACTAGCCAAGTGATCTCATCAAATTACAGGCCAGTTTGTTACATAAGAGGCTATTCATTGATGCCATGGTGATTTAATTCTCCTTATGGAAGTACAAATACCCCCACACTAGAAAGGTAGTGTCGTGGGGTTCAAGTCTCCCTGGCTATAATGGTTCCTCAGATTGGATTGTTAATGAACTCATAAATACCATTGCCCCAAAGTAAACTGTGTTCAGCATTGTAAAGCTAGCAAACTCCCAAGACCTTTTATTGCCCTTTACATGCTTCTCTTGCTGTGAGTTTTCTTGGGCTTAGTGGTCTGAAATGATTATTCTGTTCAGTTAATATACAGCCTGTTGCACACAAAAATTAGCCCTGCCAATATGGTGTTATTTTTTTGCTTACCAAAATGTGTATTAGTAATCTTGGCTATTTGTGACACTAATTATAAAACATTTTAGCCAACATAAACCTTAACTTTTTTTTTTGTATTTTCAAGAAATTAAGGAACTGCAAATTTTGCCTTTTTTCCTTTCTGTTGCTAAATGAGGGAGCCCTTAGAGGACTCTACTAGTAGTTTCAGGAACATTTTCATTTTCACGTTTGTGCCAGCCTGTTTTCTAATATACTACACATGTATAGGCTCTAAAGAGTCCCAGCTGGAAATGTAGTACTTGAACTATTCACCACTTGAGGGATTTCTGGTGCATCCTGTGTAAACGAAACCTGAGCTTAACACCTGGTGCTTTTGACTAGAGGTGGTCAATGTCCTATCCATGCAAACACAGCATTCCTGTACCTCCAAAAGGACAATGCAGTAGCATTTTACTGAACAGGTGGTCTCAACACTTGTGCCTTGGGGTGCACACTGAAGTTTATGACGAAACCATTGGTTGTTTTCTCAATATCCTTAAATTCATGTTTAAACATTTTTCTGTAGGAGAGATAACAGTTGTTTCACAATTCTGAGATCTTTAAAAACTATTAAGCCTTTTAATTGCCTGTGTTACTGGAAATACTTAAGAGGGAAAATATCAATCTCACAGTGACACTGTACAGCCTCTACAATCCCTTGAACTTTAAATTGAAAAGAGCCTCTCATTTTGTAATCCTAAATATCACTGAGAAT
>PVKN010021431.1:0-15533 GCA_004027915.1 Capromys pilorides
ATCAACAAAAAACCCATCCAGGGGCACAGTGCTTGCATGGCAAGCATGAGGTCCTGAGTTCAGTTCCCAGTATACCACCCTCAAAAGCCAGTTCAGCTTTGTGCTGGTTTTGCAGCAGTCATTGTGTACCTGAAGGCCTGCAGAGATTCATAGGTCAAAAGTGACTAAATACTGTGGTGTTCCCAGTCTGTCTACCCTAGTCCCAGATTGCCTATTGCAACAGAGCAGCTTAGGCAGAGTAGACTGTGGGGTTATTTTTGGCTGTAATCTTAGGGTGATTCTGTTTTTGCAGTTATTTGTGGCTACCAAATTAAAATGCTTCTGGTTTGTTCATCCTGGTTTATATTAAGTATAGCTTGGATTTTTCCTATATTAAAACAAGTGGTAAATTATAAATGATAAATTCATATCCCCTGGTTTGTTCCCCAACATAAACACTTGTAATCTATCACTCTTTATAGAAATAACACTTTCCTGTGTCCAATAATACACTGATATCTTCTTATTGGCCTGGCTAAACTTTAAAGGCTGTATTGAGCTGAGGATTTAGTTCAGCAGCACAACACCTTCCTGGCAAGCACAAGGTCCTAAGATCAATTGCCAGTACCAAAAAATATATATATATTTATATATGTATACATGCCTTATCTATGACTAGATTGTACAGGTTAGACTAAGGCTGTCAAGAGAAATGCTGAACCAGTAAAAAGTGTATAAAAAATATTTATGAATGAGTCTTTACTACAAGTGGGAAACATAGGTGATTTTTTTTTTATGAATATAGGTTAATAGAGAAATATAATGAACTGATTCTGTATACTAGGAGTTAATGTGAAGTTAATTACAATAAGCCCGTTAGCAGCCATTTCGTATTTGGAACAATAATCACATTTTATCCTAGCCTATACAATTTAGTGACTTAAAAAGGCCCTCTAAAAATAAACAAAGGGCTGGGAATATAGGCCCTGTGTTTAGACCCTAGTACTGTGAGAAAGAAAAAAGGAAAGAAAAGGAAAAAAAAGGAGAGAAAGAAATATTTAGAAAGTCTAGTCCTGAATTTTTTGACTCCTGGTGACAAGTCCTTTGGGTTGCTTAGTGGTAATTATTTTTGGTAAGGCTTGAAACTCTGGGCCTTGCACACTCCAGGAAAATGCTGTACCACTGACCTATATCTCAGTGTGTTGTTATTTTAGGGAAGTAGGCTCTCCCTATGTTGCCAAAGCTAGTTTCAAACTCCTAAACTAAAGTGTTCCTCCTGACCAAACCTCCCAACGTTTGGGACTACAGGTGTGTGCTGCTGCAGCAGCCTGGTACTTATAGATGGTTTTTGTGGGAGGAGCTAATAGGAAATAAAAGAGTCATATGGCTCCTTTGTGTATATTCTTCCCCATCTCATGTTCCCCTAAGGCTAACAGTTGGTATGTTGGTTTGTAGTATGTTACAGTGAAACCCAGCCAGAGCCAGGTGCTCAGGGGCATGTTCGTGCCATCTTGCTCTGGCTGTCGCACCCCACAGATTGAGCAGGCTGTGGGGATCGTGGGAGCCGTCATCATGCCACACAACATGTACCTACATTCTGCCTTAGTCAAGGTGAGTAAGGCCCTTAACTCTATAACAACACAGATAGGTCATGGGACCTTGTTTTCCTTTAGTTGTCAGGGATACAGTCATAGCTTTACACCACTTAGAGTCCTGAAGGAGCAAGATATTTATAAGTTCCAGATGCTTGTTCTGTATGTTTAGACACTAGATTGATCAGGGGTTACTGACTCCACGGGTAAGCTGGGGTTAACGTTCTTCACAAAAGATCTGAAAGCAAACTGAAACTCTCTTGTTCTTAAATCTGAAAAGCCTATATGGCCTTGTACAGGTCAACCACGCTTTACCAGAGAATATTGTATTGTGTGACTTCAGAGACCTTTATAAGTAGGGTTATGTACCCTTAGGATTGAAATCAGCTTGCTTTTGTAGGCCAGAGCTTGCTCCAGCCACAGTGTCAGTTCAGTAGTCGCTTAGGCTCTGGTACCTCTTTGGGCAATATGCAATGTTGCTGAAGGGTATGGATCTAATTGCTTAATGAGCCAGGGTTTAGGTGAGTGTCGGATCTCTTTACATTTGGCCTATTCGTTTGTTTGCCTTTTTAATCTTTTAGCTGACTCCAAAGTCCTGAATAGTTCAGGAAACTTGTTCCAACTGGTCAAAAATGACAGTTTCTTTTGTCTCTAGTCTAGACAGGTAAACCGGGCCAATAAGCAGGAAGTTCGAGAAGCCAACAAGTACTTTTTTATTGAATCCTGCGTTGCTCTCTTTGTTTCCTTCATCATCAACGTCTTTGTGGTCTCAGTCTTTGCTGAAGCATTTTTTGGGAAAACCAACCAGCAGGTGGTGAGTAAGCCAGGGTGATGTGTGCTTGTAGTGTGAAGGTAAAATGAAGGCTGCAGTGGGGCAGGGAAAACAACAGGACTTAGAACTCGAGAGAAATGACTCTACATAGGTCAGCACTGCTGCGCATCACCGTGTACCTGTGAAAGTGCACTG
The DNA here is from genome assembly GCA_004027915.1 of Capromys pilorides. NCBI lineage: Eukaryota > Metazoa > Chordata > Mammalia > Rodentia > Capromyidae > Capromys > Capromys pilorides. Next base: position 2,539 of record PVKN010021431.1, read on the forward strand.
TCTGGGTGCTGACAAGCAAGGCCTAGTCACATCTGACCAGCTTTTGGCTGGAAAGGGAGCTGGCCTCAGACCCAAGATTGCCTTGTGCTATTGTGTAGGTGGCTTCACCTGTTTTGCTCTGTGTCATCTCTTTTTGTTTCTTGTGTATTGACTTCTGTCTGCCTGCTTGGGATAATGACAGGTTGGGAGGAATCAGTAAACAGAATATCAAAATTAGGATGAGGAAAGATTTTGTTTGGTCATATCAAACTCTTTTTCCTCAATTTCTGATTGATGGGGTAGTTTTGATCATGCTTTGTTTGTTATCAGCAGGACCTCTGACTCCTGGCTTTACTTTGACTAACGGCTTCCCATGCTAGGTTCTCATGTTTCAGGCCTTTATCAGGGCTTCTACTCCTGTCTTCTTGCCAAATATCTCATTGTGTTACTGTGTGCATTCTAACTTAGGAATAGTTTTTTGATGGTGCGGGGCTTCAGAAGGTCTTCAGAGGATGACCGCATGTACCACATTGCTGCCAGTCTGTGCCCACTTCATAGCCTGCACCCAGAGTTCAGGCTGCCCCCTTTACAAAGGACTTGTTTGTGAACTATAGAGAGCTCTTCTCATCTGGTCTTTTCCTATGAAATGAACGCTGCTCTAAAACTGCTCTGGGTTCTAGGTGGACGTCTGTAAAAATAGCAGCAGTCCCTATGTCGGCCTCTTTCCTGAGGATAACTCAACCCTGGCTGTGGACATCTACAAAGGGGTAAGCATGTTCAAGCTTGTTATTCTTGCTGCTAGCTTAGTCTATCAGGTCCTCTTCATGAATTCATTTCTGATCTGACTATCTCCTCTGAAATACGAATTATTTCAAAGCTCCAGAAGCTAGCCAATCATTGGAGGGAATAGAGGGTCAACGGAAAGATGGACTGTAAACTGGGAATTTGGAAACTCCTAGTCACAGTATATATTTCTAAAGGGTATTAATTGTGATGACTGAAAGATTCCTTACAAACGTCCCTCTTCCTGGCTACATTGTGACTCAACAAGAGTAGAATATATGCATGTACTCTACAGAGCCTTTTCCACATTTATCTGTCTGACCTTTTGCTGTTGTATTGTCATTTCCTATAATAGTTTTAAGGAGTAAATTTTGGAAACTGATATAGATTTCTGTTTTTTCAGTATTAAGATGGGGACTAGAGAGAAAACTTTAAGAGCTTGGAGAAGAAAATAGACTAGGCTGAGGAATAAGAGCATGTCCTCAGCAAGATGGTTCAGTGGTCCAAAGCGCCTGCTTAGGAAAGCTTAGGCAACTGCAGGGACCGCGGTTCGATCCCTGGCACCACATGCTGCACCAGCCCCAGCCCTAGGGCAGACTGAGCTGTCCATAATACAAAAAAAAAAAAAAAACCACATCTGACAACACTGAAATTGAAAGCTGCCAGAAGCAGATCAAGACCTCAGCCTGGTGTGTGTAACAGTGCCCAGCACACACTTGGCGTAGGTAATGTTTATGAAAGAAGTAGATGTGCCTCAAAGAAATGCTGTTTTAAGCACTGCCTAAGCAGAGCACTAACCCAAGCACACCTTTCTCCCTTACCTTTCCCAGGGTGTGGTGCTGGGCTGTTACTTTGGGCCCGCTACCCTCTACATCTGGGCTGTGGGGATCCTGGCCGCAGGACAGAGCTCCACCATGACTGGAACCTATTCGGGCCAGTTTGTCATGGAGGTAGGTGGGGTGTCAAGCAGGGGTAGCTGACACAGTTCTTTGCTATTTCTCGGTCTCGTGCATCTAAGCACTCTGCTTGAACCTCTCCAGCCTGCCTTACCTGTTACAGGAATCGTCCTTATTCTGTGTTTCTGCCCAGGGGTTCCTGAACCTAAGGTGGTCACGATTTGCCCGAGTAATTCTGACTCGCTCTATTGCCATCATCCCCACTCTGCTTGTTGCTATCTTCCAAGATGTACAGCATTTAACAGGGATGAACGACTTCTTAAATGTTCTGCAGAGCTTGCAGGTGAGCAGGGAGCAAGGAAAACTCGTATCCCTCTGGGCAGGCAGCTTAAGTTCTGCCCTTGGTACCAAGCCTGGTTGGTGCTGGATGTTGGGGGAAATAGGAAAAAAGAAGGTGATGGTGTTAGTCTGCAGGGAATGGGCATGAAATCCCTGGTGTCTGAAAGGCTTTGAGGAATGGTTTGGGTTTTTGAGATGCTGAATAAGGGGGGCTTTCAGGTTAGCTCAGTGGTTTAAGTGCTTGCCGTGGTAATTCCAGTCAGGCTTGGGATGTCGGTTTGGTTCCCAGACCCACCCTTAAGGCAGCCTGAGCCAGCCAAAATAAATAAATAAATAAATAAATAAATAAATAAATAAATAAATAAATAAATAAAATAAGATGCTAAATAGTAAGAGTGAGCTGTACTTATATATGGAGCCCAAATTGTGGTTTATATATCCAGCAAGCATTAAATGAACATAGAATACTCTGCCGGGTCCTAGAGAAACTCCAGAGGACAAGTGACATCCTTAATTCTAGTGCGAGCTCCACAGATTTCCTTACACTATGTGAGCATGTCGGGATAAGAGTAATTAGGTCTCCCGGTTGGTGAGGCCGGGCTCATGTTTCAGTCCTGCCGGCCGCCGCCTTCTCTGGTGTGCTGTGCAGGGGCCCCCTGGCGGCCCCACCTGATGGTGCCTTTTCTTTCCAGCTTCCTTTTGCTCTCATACCCATCCTCACACTAACAAGCTTGCGGCCAGTGATGAATGAATTTTCCAATGGAATGTGAGTAGACTCGTGGTAGTTCTCCAGAGCGGAGCTGAGATGTGGGGAGAGGGGTGTTTTTATCCTTCTGACCAGTTAGAAGTAAATCACAGGGCAGCTGTACCCTTTTGGGATGGTGGCCAGCTGCTGCTTCTTTGCCTCAAAGATGGGAGAGTATGAATGTGATAAAGGAGGAAGTACATTTTTTTATTTCGATTTTTGGAGCTCTAACTTTCCTGCTTCAGCCATTGAAATTTCATGTTAAATGATCTTAATGAGAAAGACGAAAGCTGCGCATTTTATAGACACCTTGAGGTGAAACACAGTATTTGAAATGGCTTGTTACATTTCACCCTGGGCTAGTAAAAGGACTCACTGTGTATCCAGCACTTGTTGCTTTTCTAGCATCTTAAAGATTATTTGAAGCATGTTTTTTTCTCTTCCTGCCATTGTCTGACTTTTCCAATTTCAACTTTATCTGACATATAGTTAGAACCATTTTTTTAGCTTTTTCAACTGTCCATGAGGTTCATTTTTAATTTATTTTATCTTATTTATTTATTTGTTTATTTAGTAGTCAGGTTGGACTATTTTACCAGTGACTGTGCTGATTCTTTTGCAGAGGCTGGAGGATTGCAGGCGGGCTCTTGGTCCTTATCGTCTGTTCCATCAACATGTACTTTGTAGTCGTTTATGTCCAGGATCTGGGACACGTGGCCTTATATGTGGTAGCTGCCGTGATCAGTGTGGCTTATCTAAGCTTTGTGTTCTACTTGGTAAGTCTGGCGGGGGAAGTCAGAGGGACAGGTACCTGGGATGTTGGGGGGTGTGGCTGACATTCAGAAATGAATAAACTCAGAAGTAAACAGCAATTTTTCTTCTAGTTACTGGGCCAGTTTGTGTGGAATTGTTAAATCAGCTGTTTATACATTTAACCAAGAGAGCTACTTTGTTTCCTAAGAACTGGCAGTGTTTTACTTCTGTTACTTGTCTATGGTTTCCATTCTTGGTTCCGTAGCAATGTGGAAAGTAGTGCAGAATTAGAAAAGGTAACCATGGGTTGTGATGTAGAGCTTCACAGTAGTGTACAGGTAGGATCACAGCCTACTGCTGCTTTACCATGTACTGTTTCCAGAAATATGCAAATAGGGATAGCTCCTCATTGGATTTTTTTAGAATCATTCTGAAAACCCAGGCTAGGGGCCAGCAAGATGGTTCAGCGGTCTAAAGCACCTGCTTAGGAAAGCTTAGGCAACCGTTAGGGACCGCAGTTCGATCCCCGGCACCACATACTGCACCAGCCCCACCCCCAGGGCAGGCTGAGCCAGCCGTAATACAAGAAAAAACAAAACAAAAACAAACAAACAAAAAAACCACCCAGGCTATAAGAGCATACCTATATAGAAATGCAATGCAAGTTATTTGTATCCAGGTTTGTACCTGTAAGTCTAAAGTAAATTATGTAAAAATGATATAGTAACTGTTCTCAGAAAGTGGTATTATAGACTCCTGTTTTCTAGATATTCAATATCTGCCACAGGTTAGGTATTGAACTGAGAAAATCCCTTGAGTAAATATTGAAAATAAGCGTCTAGGATTGGAATTTCCATTTCCTTCCCAATAGATCTCAGGTATACAAAAATTATACTGACTCTAGGGCCTGGAAAGCCAAGTAATTGAAAATGTTGCTAATAGGAATTATTTTAAAAGTTAGTTTAGGCCAGGTGTGGTGGCGCATGCCTGTAATCCCAGCACTTGGGAGGCTGAGGCAGGAGGATCAGTGTGAGTTCGAGACCAGCCTGAGCTACAAAAGTGAGCTCAAGGCCAGCCTGAACTGCATAGGGGAGACCCTGTCTCAAAAAAAAAAAAAGTTAGTTTAGGGCCAGTATATAGCACAGGTCCTGGGTTCAATTGCTAGCACAATTAATTTTTAAAAATGAATGAATATATGTGTATATGTTTTAAAAGCTAAAATCAGCTTAGAAATCTGGGAAATTCTCCCTTCTTGCAAATTACTCACCATGGTGTCAAATTGTCCTTAGTGATTCTTACACATATGAGAGTCGGTGTCCCAGGTTGATAGGTGAGGGCTTATTCTATACTGGATTATTGCTTCCTAGCTCCAAAAGAGAGATTTCATGAAACAACTTCAGAGACTGCGTCAGTCACTCTGGCCTGGCAGTCATTCTCCCCATGTCTCATAATGGGGGCTAAGGGAAGGAAAGTAGTCATCAGGAAACCCCCAGTTGGGCAAAAAAAGTCATAAACCCAAAGCAGTTAGGAACAGAGAGAACTGAATATTGAAACCCGCATGGGAGCACCTTATTGAAGGCAGCAGGATGTTCTGAAGGGACAGAGGTCAGGAGCATGTCTTGGGCAGCCCTGGGTGGAAGGCTGGTAAAGCTGGGTGCGTAAGGAAGGGAGCAGGTTTGTGTCCGGGTGACGCTGTGTGAGTAGTCGCTGTGGGCGGGGGACTCTCTGTGGAGCTTGGTAACTGAGAGCCATGTGTTATCTTGCAGGGTTGGCAGTGTTTGATTGCACTGGGCTTGTCCTTCCTGGACTGTGGGCACACGGTAAGCATCTCTAAAGTCCTGCTGACGGAAGAAGCCACTGATGGCTCTCCTAAGTAAACACTGGTCCAGTCTGTCTGTCAGCCGCAGGTATCCATCAGAGCCAGTGTGTTTCTATGGTTTACTGTGTGAACATAGCTACAAGTATGTGCCGTTGCACAGACTATGTTTAGGACTCAACTACTGCTTGGAAAGGACTTTATTTCATGTCTGTTTGAATGATGGAGATAATTTTGTTTTTATCTCTGACCTCCTAACCTGAGGAAGGATCTTTGAAAAGCTGACGTTTACTGCTATCATCTCAACACTAAAGGGTTAAATAGCTGCTAAAGAGAAAATTCCCTATGCATGATTCTTAACCAGACGGTATGACTTTTAGAAACTGGAAAATGAAGTACATTTTTATAATATCAATTATACACTTGGTCGTTAAAAGTATGCATGTTTTAATTATTAAGAGTGGATTTTAAGAGGCTAAAAATAATTTTATGTTTACCTTTTCATTTATTTGAATTATTTTTTAAAACCTCCATTATAGTCATTTCACCCATGTGAAATATCAAAGTAAGAGACATCTACCTCAGTCAGGCTCAGGATTCTTTTACCTTATTTCCAATTTAAATTTCTCAATGGAAATTAAGAGAGATGAGAAAGCATACTGAAGAGATAAAAATGGACGAGTGGCAAAACTCATCTGTAAAGAATGGTAACTAATTATCTTCTAAAGACTTTCCTTCTGAAGCCTACCAGGATTTTCTTGGAGTCCTGAAGTTCATGACCTATGAGTACAGGACTATTGTGGTTATATAAAAAATTCACCTCCAAGAGGGAGGGCAGTGATACTAAAAGGTGATAGTACTTACAAACTGATGTCCTCACAAGACTTTGGGAATGAGAAGTAAAGAAAAAAGGAATGAAGAGACTTCTGTTTTATTCCTGAAGACCACCTCTTACTAAAATTATGTTTTGCATCACGCCATTGTGTTTCTTGTCTGAAGTGACTTGCCAGGGAATCTTGGGCACTGTGACCCTAAATCACAAAACATACAGACTCTCAACAAGTCAGTAGAGGTTGCTGAGATTGTGAAGTTCTCTGATGGCAAGGTAAACTAGGCTACCTCTGCGCAGCTGTTCCCTCAGAGAGATAAACTATGAGACCAGATGGTGGCGCTCTGGAGTCAGAGGAAATGGACGTCTTGGGCATGGAGCTGCTGCTCTTCAGCCACTTCTGACATTTTTACATGTGGTGTGGTGCATGAGGCTATGTGATTCTGTCAACCCAGATCTCATTCATCTGCTGCAAATAACCAAGTCTTATATAGCCATTGTCTTGGTGAGAACAGTCCTGGAGCATTCCTTCTCGTGTCCTGTCTGGCTAATACTCTTTCTTTGTCCAAGTCCCAGGGACATGATTCCTGATACTTTGCACACTTTCAAAAATGCAGATTGGATAGATTGTGTCTTATAAAGCATTAATGATAAATTGTAGTTTACCACTGACCATCTATTTTTCTTAGCTCCTCAGTAATACAGTACTGAATCACAAGTGACAGTTCCTCTTGACTGACTGCCCTAACTGTCCCTCTCCTACATTGGCCACTGTACACCAAACTGGTCATAACTGTCTTCTGAAGATATTAAGAACTGACATTTTAAGATTTTACCTAGCTGTGGTAAAGGCCAAATTTACTCACACCAAATTCTTTGTAAAAATGGTTTGGTAACATTTATCTTACCCTGGATCTGGATACATCCAGTGTGTCTCAGATTCACAAACAGTTCCAGTAAAACCTGCTGCTATTCTTTTAGAAGTGGTATATTTGACTTATTAAGAAGGAAAGTTTCTTCCCAGATAAATGGAATTTTATAATACTATGAGTGTACTACTTTATGATGTGAATTACACTTCCATATTCTGTATGGTCCTTACAGAGAGACTGTGTACTTGAAACAGTGTCCTAGGCACAAAAACAATGTGTAGATGTTTAAATCTTCCAGTGCCAGCATGTGCTGTGTATTTTGGCATATGTCTGTATGTGCTGTTCAAGGATATGCAATTGTATTTTTGTAAGTTGACCCTTGTTCTCCAAAATGTGCTATGTAATGTTTATTAGTACATATTGATTACATTCAACATGGGGAGTTGGTACATGTACATAACACATCTCTAAATATGACATGTAATAATTGTACCACTGCCGTATATTGGAAATTAAAGGTGGAATGGGGAAGAGCTTCAGTTTGGCTCCTATGAGATCTTGCCTAGGGGTGTCAGCAGTGATTACAGTTGAGCTTTTAGTGACTGTTTTGATATGTACATTTCATATGTAATTAAAATTTTTTCTTTTTTCAATTTGGTTTTGTGGTTTATTTTTTAAAACATGAAAATATTAGTAGGATCTCAGCAACTTTGATACTGAAATACTTTCAGTTACTGCCTGGAATTATACACTAAGCCCATACAGTGGCTCTGTCCTTTTTTTGTTTTTTAATGTGTTTAGTACAGGATCTACAGAGTCTCACTACACAGATCAGACTCATAGTGATCCTGCTGTTTTCAGCCTCCCAAGTGCCAGGATTACAGGCACTCTCCACCATACCCAGTCTCAAGTGCCAGCTCAGTACACCCCTAGGGGCAGGGATGGCACCTGGTCCCAGCATCTGCCTAAGCAGGTGCTTTAATCCACTGAGCTATCTGGCCAGCCCTAGTGGCTCTGTCCTTGACAGTGTTTTCCTTAGAAAGCTTATGAAAAATGAAGGAAATAAATCTTATGTAGGTAGAGATGCCAAGACACTAATTTCTGTTACACTTACAGTTTTGCAATAGCTAAAAGTCACATCGTTACTGCATTTAAAATGGATATTTTATCCTGCCTTTCCTGTAAGCTGGGTATTCATTTCCCTTTAACAGCATTTCACTATTCAAGCAGAATTTTACATTCTATATTTGTTGCCATTAAGTATGGAGTATTTTAAGAGAGAAACCAGAATCTCTTAGATTAAAAGCAAATGGAAAAGTTGAACACTTTATTAAAAACAAAAACAAAACTAAAGCACAATAAACTATCAACCCTGCACTACACACATGGCAGGAAAATTTAAGCGCTTGATTTGTCTCAAGAGTGTCACTAGAGGGCTGGCGAGATGGTTCAGCAGTCTAAAGCACCTATTTAGGAAAGCTTAGGCAACCACAGGGACCGCAGTTCAATCCCCAGCACCACATGCTGTGCCAGTGCCACCCCCAGGTCAGGCTGAGCCAGACACAAAAATAAATAAAAATAAAAATAAATTAAAAAAAAAGAGTGTCACTGGAAGTTCATTTTATGTTTAGTTGCACGGCTTTTCCCGCCAGTCTCATGGGAGCCAAGTATTCTAAGTAATCCCATAGTTCTCTACATTGGCTTCATTTACCTCTCAGGTCTTATTTCTGGTTTAATTTCACAACTAAAATAAAATGCAAAGCAGTTTGAAGATCCTTCCTTGAAGCATTTTACTGCCTTTGCAATGCCTTCTGCCTCGTAACTGGCAGGACCAATGAGTCTTGGGATGCCAGCCTCTTCTTTTTTTTTTTTTCTTAATTTTTATTTATTTATTTTTTTTTTACTTGTTTGCTTCTTTATTTATTTTGTGGCTGGCTCAGCCTTCCCTGGTGGTGGGGCTGGCGCAGCATGTGGTGCCGGGAATCGAACTGCAGTCCCTGCAGTTGCCTGAGCTTTCCTAAGCAGGCGCTTTAGACCACTGAACCATCTCGCCAGCCCTCCAGCCTCTTCTGATACCTTGGCTGTGAATGTAAGAATGGCTGACTCATTACTCTGTGCAAGTCAGAGTCTGAGCACCTGGGTTCTCTCATTTACTCCTTATAAGGAAGGGGCCTGCAAGAGGCCACAAGTAACTTGCCCACCTCACGTTTACAATAACTGGGCACTTAGCTTTTGAACCTGAGTAGCCTATTGCCAGCACCCAGATGCTTATGCCCATCCATCCTGTAGTACATGACACACCCTTCATAATGGATCAAACACAGCTTAACGACACCAGCAAGACCAACACATCAAAGCATTTTCTTGGCACTCTCAGTGTTAGAATATATTTTACTTCAGAAGTTACTTGAATGTATGCACTGCTCAGCCTGTGCTGGATTTTTAAAGTTTGGATGCTGTTGTCAGGCATAGAAAATGGGGAGAACCCTCTGTGGTCTCATCCTGGCAATAACTAAGAAGTCATAATGGGCTCACCCATTTCCATAACCCCATCACCCCATATGTTGTGCCAGTTAATCCCATTTCTTAATGTCTCAGAACCACCTGACAAACTTCCAATGAGGGAGTCCTACCTGCTAAGATACGTTAAGTGATACACTATGTAGGCATCATGGAACTAGTCACGCAAGCCTCCCTTGCTCCGTGAGGAAGTGTTTATCTTGGCTTACTTGCAAATGCTTTCAGTGAATTATTTAGTGTGTCTGAAAATTGCTATTAGTCACTGAACCTTGCAGTTTAGATTAAATGTGGAGGCAAGTTGGTCTGGAGAGTTGTTTCCCTGCCTCAAAGCCATGTCCCTCAATATCCTCCCTGCCCACTGGCTGGGATGATTTGATCCTGGCCTCTTCTGTGTCATCTTCACAAAGTCATCACAACATTCCTGTGAGGTTGTACAGGGCAATTTGTTACATATTTATTGGAAACTAACATGAGATGGTGTATTAGTGTCCCTGGTATTTTCAAATGTAGCAAATATTCCCATTTTACACTCAAGTAGGCTTCTAAAAGGATACATGATTTGCTGAGGTCATAGGAGGGAATACAGTTTATGCTTGGTTCCAACTCCATGCCTTTTCTACTCCGCTATAATCTAATTCTTTTTCTATATTGATTTTCTGCATTAACTTGTGGGCTGTTGGTATCTAGGCACGATAATGTGCTTGAGCCCTAAATAATAATGGACTAAATAAGAATCAGTGATTGTCCCAAGTTGTACTCAAGGAAGAAGAAAAGAATAAAAAGGTACTTCATAGATCCCAACACCAAAACCGAATCTGTATTCAGTTTTCTATTATTAGGGTGTGTGGGTAGGTTCTACAAGCATTGGGAGTGATTTTGAAATAGGTAGAGATACTTGGGACCCATAGGTCATCTGCCTCTCTCAGAAACATGTATAATTTTTTTAATGAGTTCTTTTTTCTTTCCCTTGTGCCAAAGGTAATGGAACCAGGATTATAAGGATCAGGATTTAGACCATTTATAATCTGATTTCCAGTACACAGTCCTAAAATACAAAGGCAGTGCATGTTTGCCCATGTCATCCTGATCTGAAGTCCCATCCTAAAGCAGCATGCCCAAAGATAGTCTTAGGGCTCATTTTACTGAGGGCATTTGACATGACTTCAGGCCTTAATATCTCAGGTCCTATTATTTTAGTGTGTGAGTGTGTGTGTGTGTGTGTGTGTGTGTGTGTGTTTGTGACAGAATTGCTATGTAGTTTAGCTGCTCTTAAACTCACTCTGTATCCCAGGCTGGCCTCAAATTCGTGGTGCTCTTGCCTCAGGTTCCCAAGAGCTGGATTAAGGCACTTGCCACTAAACTTTACTGTCAGTTCCTTGTTTAAACATTAGAGACCAAATATCTTTAAGCCGCTTCTTTTCTGAAATAAAAATACAGCAATACTGAAAATGCCCTAAATTAATATGCTAATTATAGGCGTGTTAAGTGTCCATTGCAATATTTACCTACTTGCAAGTCAGTCTAACTTTCTTGCATCTTGTTGTCCTCAGTATCACCTGGGATTGACGGCTCAGCCTGAACTCTACCTTCTCAACACCATGGATGCTGACTCACTTGTGTCTAGATGACCAGGAGCCTGAGACTGTGCAAGAGCTGCTTTGTCTGTGCCCTTTGTGCCATGTGTCTGTTAACATCTCTGTTAGTGCAGAGGTGAGTTTTGCTCAAGGACTTTGAACAAAAGATGAAGATTTCCTTATGGGAATTGTATTACAAGCTGACATCTCCAAGTGTGGGTCAGAGACCCACCTACCTCACAGCAGCCATACCATAGCCAGAATTAGTAACTGGCCCGTGATAGCCATACATCCTATGGGCTCATGTCTTCTAAGATTTAGAAAATATGAACATATTTAGGTAAACAGAGTTAAGTGAAAATTTAAGATTATCTAAAAATGATAGATCTTTTTTGTATTTTTTAAAAAATACATTGTTCAGGGAACTCTAGGGCCAGAGAGATAGCTCAGTGACATAATTGCCTGCCTGGCAGGGCAAAAAAAAAAAAATGACAGGGATGTCTAATACTTGTTTTATTGAATTATGACTAAGGAAAGAAAGGAAATAATGCTCTTTTTTTATCGTGAACTGGTCAAACTGGTTGTCTCAAAAGTGATTCTTTACTATGTTAGTCAAATTTCACTTTGCTCATCATCAACAAGAGTACATACTTAGGAACTGCTGATATTAGCACATCATTTCTAAAGAAAAGATTTTATCAATTTGCTGATCATATTTCATTTTGAACATCAGCCTGTTTTGTAGTTACTATCTTCATTGTCACTTTTCTCAGAATTTTCTCTAACTGTGATGATGTATAATTTTTTTTAGAAACCGTATTTTAATCAGTGATTAGTTTTCCATGCTGCAATGTAACTTGGCCAACTCTGGCATTTAAATTTAGAAAGAAAAAGAAACCAGTAACATGTTAAATCTTAATGCAAAGCAATTTCTCTTAGGTTTGTATAATTTCCACTCCAAATACCATTTCTGGATCCTTAGTTTATTTCTAGGAGTAGCTAATGAACTAATGGAGATATTGTTAGATCTCATAGGAAATGCTAAGCATTTCATTTTAAGACATTTATTCCAAGTAGTATGAAGTTAATGCTCATCCACAGCATACATTAGTCCACATTTTGTAACATTTCTATAGATATTTTTTAACCCCTGTTCCTAACTATGAGTTTTTTTACCTTAAAATTTTTGTGATAAAATAGTTTATATTTATATTTATATTAAAAAGTTTTAGAATGAAGGTAAAACTTATCTACAGAAGGCCTTTGGCCCAACTCCCAGCACTGGGGAAAAATAAGGATAAAATGTTTTATTATAATTATTTCATTGAAAGCTAGATTTACAGCACCTGACCCACATTCCCATGTGGAAGTGCATCTGGCTGGAACTGAATGGCAGCTATCCATGTTCAGGGCCATGTCCTGCAGGGGGCCATGCACCCCACTGTGTCACTCCTTTCCTGCTAGCTCCCTGCAATCTTTGTGTGCTATTGAATATTCCATATTTCATTAAGCATTAAATACTTAACCTCTCTACCCTATTTTAAAATGTATTACCTTTTAATAAGACCTTTTGTTTTCTTCGGTGGATGTAGGGATTGAATCCAGGGCCTTGGGTATATGAGCAAATGCTCTAGCCTTCTCCCGCACAAGACTTTATCTTTCATTCTAGACACTGTCTAACTTCATTTCTAATAGTTTGACCCTCTAAATGACAGGAAATTTTCTAAAATGAAACTTTACAATTCCTGCATTTCAATTTCAGGTACTCTTGAGACGAGATGGGAATAGCAGTTCTGCACCCTAGGTTAGAATCCCTCTGATATTAAAATAGAGACAAATTAACATCACTTGTAAGTTCTTGCCTGAAAAGTTGAAGTTTAAGTAAACTT
>PVKN010021432.1:0-15536 GCA_004027915.1 Capromys pilorides
TGATTATGTCACTCAATTTTTTTCTGTCTCTACTTTTTAAATACTAACTACGTCCAATTCTGCTGTAGTGTTTTCAAAGCCATCACTGTAGTAGTACTTTTGTTTAATTCTTTAGCAGTTTGTAGACCATCTCAGCTTATATATTTAGCTCTGTGTTGTTTAGTATATACAGTTTAGTGACTATTATAACTTATTAACAAATTACACTTTATGTCAGTCCATTGTTTCTTTTTATTTAGTACATTTAATCATAAATATCATAGTTGTTATATCAACATTATAAAATACATTAGGAAATATATTCTAAAAGTGTAGAATTTGATACATTGTTATGAGATGGAAGTAGCCATGATGAAGTGTTTTTTTAGATCAATTACCAGAGTATATTCCAACCTTCTGAAGAATACTCATTCCCTTGAAGCTTTCCTGCAAACAAAACTGTGCCATATTATCTAATATAAATTAATTTTTCCTGCTTTTAAGTTTTATGTAACTGTTACAAAGTTACATAATACACATTCTCTTGTGTCTTGATTCTTTCATGTCATGCTTGTTTGGTTTGACCACGTTGCTATTGGCAAAAGTAGCTCATTTGTTTTTACTGCTGCATGCAATGCTCTTTGGCATGATGTACTCATTATACACCAAATCACGTTTGTTTTTGCTTTCTGGACATAGGCAATAAAGCTCCCATGAATAGTACAGTTCATGTCTTTTCACACACTTGTGTGCACTATTCCATTTATACATCTTAAAGTGAATTTTCCATAGCATAGGATCAACATGAGTCATATGACAAGCTTTCATGCATGTATCAGTCTGTTGCTGGACTTTGTATGATTGGTTGATTTTCTTGTCTTTTCTTGCACCAATTCCATATTATTTTCTTTTCTTTTTTTTTTTTTTTTAATGAGCAGAACATATTTATTGACGGAAAGAAAGCTCCTGTCCAAGAGAGGGACAGGTGGGGGTTCCTGAGTAGGTGTTCCCCCAGAAGCTGTCTCTTCTAGGGACTTTTATAGAGGAGAAGTCAGGGGAACTCGCTTACGTGGGTATGAGGTGGGTCAAAGACTATGGTCAACCAATGAGATTACAAGTACCATTGCTCAGGTAAAATAGATTAAAATCGGGATCCAATGGGAAGGCAAGTCACATAGCAAGCAGGCAAGAATACCACCTATTGAGCTTGGGCTCCTGACTCTTTCCAGGGTCTTTCAAGGTGATTGATACCTACTTAGAGTATCAATGCCTGATGCCCATCCCTAGGGAAGTATGTAGTTGCTTCTGTTTACTCCTGTCTTAAGATCTGGCCCATGGCCGAGGAGTGTCTGTCTCTAGTTGGAAAGTCACCTTGTCTTCCATGGCTTCTTCAGGCTGAAAGGGGTCATAGTTGGGAACCAGCAGTAAGAGATATTCTCCAGAGGTCCTATTTTAAAGGCCCTCAAGGGACACCAGGCACTTTTATCTTGGGTAGACATATAGCTTTGAATCTGGAGGAGACAAATCAAAGAAACTATGAAACATACATGGGTCAAAGAATATCAACAGGATAATTTTGAATACAGTCAAAATGATTTTTACCAACTGAACAGTAATGAGACAAAATCTGGTGGATCCCAGCAAAAGGAATCTAAATGTAATCAGGCATATTTACTATAGGTTTTACCTGTATGATTACCTGGGTTTTGGTATCTTCTAGGAAACAAATTTGAGATTAGCACATGTATAATCAAAGCATGAGCATTTGGGCTAACATACTGGCATTTAGACTCCTTTATTTGTGGAGTTTTGACAGTTTAGTGTAAGTCCCTATAACTTTAGTTTTAATTATCTCTAAATTTTGAAAAATTATGAAAATGGGATGAATACCTTATTTTTATTGTCACTGCTTTTAAATAATCTTAGTATGGTATGGCATATTTTCCTAGTTACACTTTGTGAGAGAACAGAGACATCAGCAAGTTATTTTTACATATGCAAAACTTTTTTGTAAACACTTTTGCCTTTTAATTGACATTAGACAATCTTATTTTTGAGAAATCTAATCTATAAGGTCACACCTGTATTTACTATCAACATGAAGTACCTGAGTTGTATCAGAAATCAATCAGGCTAACTTAGTAAACTTACCAATATATAGCATTTAGGTTAAACCAATGTTCCATTCAGTGTTTTAGATATGGTCCCCATTGTAAGCAAGGGGCACTGTTGAGGGATTTTTCCTGTTAACACCGTGGCTCTGAGTTTTATGTCATAAATACAAGACCTGGATCTATCAATAGGCCCAAAGCTATTGGACACTGTGTAGCCAGTGTCTTCAGAACTTCTTACACTGACAAGGTATCTGTCCTTGGGAATTTGTTTTAACTACCAAAATACCTTAAGTCCTTTGTACATGAACAACAATATATTATATTTTTAAAAACAAGTTTTTAGTATAATTTTGATTAGTTAGCAACTGGAATACAGTGCAGTATCTCAGTTACAGCTACAGCAAGATGTCTTTTAAAGTCTGTTTTTATTGAAGCGTAACTAGGACAGTCAGGGTTGGAGAACAAAGAGACCTGTGCCAATGTCCAGCAATAGGCTGGGTTTTCCTCTAGTCATGATTACTCAGGGCTCCTTGGTGGAAACGGCAGGTAGAGATAACAGTCTGGCCAGAGGGAAGAGGCAGGCCCAGTGCCCTTCAGTCCTACTGGACCATCTGGGAAGCCGAGTCTGAGCTCTGTGGCCTACGCCCCAGAGTTCAGTTTCACTTCTAGCAGCTGCCTTGGCAGTCAGGGCATGGCTTGTGGGCCTCTTAAGGCAATCCCTCTTATAGTGGCCTAGCTTCTGACAGTGGTAGCAGATGAAGAGCATTGTTGAGCTCTTCTTAGAGCCCAGAGAATCAGAGCTGGGATCTGTATTGAGGCCAAAAAGGCAGCAATTTTTGATCTCTTTTGTTTTCTCTCCCTGGTTTTTTCCAGTCTTGATCATAGGAAATGGTTTTCTTAGTGTCCTACAAAGTATCAAGTGAGTTATCTGGAGCAAAAGCTGTCTTTTGTAACTCTTTTTTAATATCTGGATCTGACTGTAAGATGAACTTATATCTGTAAGTCATCTGTTTATTAAATTAACATCTCACGAAGTACTGTTTACCAGTGCCTCTATTAAACATTTTAAGAAATCAGAGTGGTGTTTACCTTTTTTCTGGTAAATAGCTAAAATTAACTTAAGGCTTGGATTTAGTACTTAGGCCTTTAAGAATACACACTAGAAAATGTCTTTTATCCAATCTCCTGCCTGGCTACTAGGTCAGCAGCGGTGTGACTATTTGGACTCCAGTGGCAACAGATAGTCCCACTGGCTATCTCTTTAAAATTAACAAAATCATATGTATTATTAGAAGACAAATCTTGATTTAAGATTAACATTCATAAGATTAAGTCCTCTAGAGATATCAATGCATTTATCAGAGTCATGTAAAGATCTTTTAAGATCAGACTATCCGTTTTAGGTCATAGAGAAAAAGACATGAACTCTGTAAGTCCTAAATTGTCTTTTTCTTTTTTAAAGTCTATTGTCCTTGAAAAGCTTGCACAGATCTAGCTAAGAATAGGTGTGGCCCTGTAGAGGTCTGGATTACAGCTGATCTAGAAGCTCCACCTCTAGACTGAAAAAGCAAATAGGGGAAACCTTATTTATCATAATGGTGGGTGAGGCTGTGATTAAGGTGGTCTTACCCTTGAGCTCTGAAGGTTGGGGAGAAATCTCAGGCTCCAGGGTAGCCAAGGTTTTAGGATCCTGAGGACTCTGGCCTCCCTGTGGCTCATGTTTACATTTTAAAACTAAAGAAGGCCTATTCCTTAATGTAAAAAATATTTGAACATAAGGCATTTTTGACCATTATTTTTCCTTTTTACAATATCTTTCTAGTTGCAAATTAGCATCATAATTGATATTTCTCTCTGCATTCCATTTTGGCTCTAAGGGGTATGCAGGCCATGCACATGTCCGGAAAAATATTAAACGGTTCTTTTTTTTTTTGCGTGTATGGGCCAAACGTCTTCCATTGTGTAATGATGCACTCTAAAGGAGTAAGAGACTTTGACTGAGAGTCCATCTGGAATGCAAAAGGAGAGAGTTTTGGACATCTCCAACTTACCTCTAATTGATTCCTCCTCAAGGTATCCCATGAGTAGACCACTCCAGAGCAGGTGGACGCTCGTGGAGAGAGGAGAGACAAGATCTGACCAGCATATCCACCCTCAGACTGGTGTGTGATCCTTGCCTCCCGAGAATCTCCGGAACCATGCAAACCATGCGCTTACTCCTAATGAATATTTGTGAATATGTTACAACTGAGACTTTAAAGGAGCAGGGACTCTAAAGGAGCGAGCAACTTTGACTACGAGATTCCCATATGGAATACAAAAAAGAGCGAGATCTGGATGTCTTCATGTTATCTCTTAATTGATTCCCCCTCAAGGTATCCCATGAGTAGACCACTCCAGAGCAGGTGGACGCTCGTGGAGAGAGGAGAGACAAGATTTGACCAGCATATCCACCCTCAGACTGGTGTGTGATCCTTGCCTCCCGAGAATCTCCGGAACAATGCAAACCATGCGCTTACTCCTAATGAATATTTGTGAATATGTTACAACTGAGACTTTAAAGGAGCAGGGACTCTAAAGGAGCAAGCAACTTTGACTGTGAGATTCCCATATGGAATACAAAAAAGAGCGAGATCTGGATGTCTTCATGTTATCTCTTAATTGATTCCCCCTCAAGGTATCCCATGAGTAGACCACTCCAGAGCAGGTGGATGCTCGTGGAGAGAGGAGAGACAAGATCTGACCAGCATATCCACCCTCAGTCTGGCGCATGATCCTTGCCTCCCGAGAATCTCCTAAACCATGCAAACCATGTACTTACTCCTATAGAATATTTGTGTAACAGTCTATATGTCTATAAGAGGAAGCATAACTATTTCATAAAAAGGTGTACTGGAAGCAGAGCACATTTTTTTATGGTGCTGTAAAATAGACCAACTTTTGAGATAAATAGAAGAGACAATTGACTGAAGAATCTTGCCCTGGGCCCTAGGACAAAGAAATCTTTAAGATCTTTGTGTTCTTCTATCTGGTCACCAGAGCAGCCTTTCCTATTAAATCTTTAGAGCTCACAGGTAAAAACTGCATTTATTATCTAGAAATCACATTTTACATATTGGTAAAAACACTTTAAAGCTGACAGTCTTTCATCCTTAGTTAACATATAAAGTACAGATGTAAGTCATCCCTGATAGCTGCTGTAGGATGTAAACTATTGCAAGCTGCTTCAGCCTAATTTTTGCAGGAGTGACTCATTAAGCTGTTTTACTGAAAAATGCAGGTAGAACTTCTAGTTTACTAGCAGAGAGAAAAATTATAACAGGCAAAAGGAGATCTTTTAATGGTGAAGAGCCAATTTCCACCAAGAAACTTTTGGGCCTGGCCAGAACCCCTCAGGTGTTCTCAGTTTCTTTTGACTCACACAACCAGAATTCAGTCTCCATAAAGGAATCTAGCTGTATCTCTGGCCAACATTCCATCAGCCATAGGCTTCAATGGGGAATCACCAAAGAACAGCTAGGGAAACCTGTCCTCTGCTTCAAAGCGTGGAGGCTGCTCTGGGAGCATTTACTAGCTGGCAGAGTAACCACTGTTTGTCCAAGTTCTATAAGGGATAGTTAAAAGCCTGAACAAGATTACCTAGCATTTTATGATATAGGCTTTAAAGTCCAGAACTTAGTTTTTATACACCTAAATAATTAGGCCTAGGAGAAAAGGTTATGATCGTTCCTTGCACTAAATGTGTTTTGGTCCCATAAATGTGCTGCTTTCAGAGATAGCTCCTTCTGGTGTCACCCAGAAGTCGGTTCTCTCCACTGTGTCTCAGGTTTAGCCTCCCAAAGGAGACCTGCCCAGAACATTAAGCTAGGACATGGCTTCTATATGTGTCCTCCTGGATAGGCATAGTCCTTTTTGTTTCATCTGACCCAGAGACAGGGTATGTGTCCTTTTTCTATAATGACTTCCCTATCTTCGGTGTTAACAAATGCTCATTTTTTTAAGGGCTTCACTTAGTTGGAACAGTCTATTTCATTCTCCTAATTGTATATGCCTCTAAAAAAGGAAAGTACAAAGAGGTAGGAAAATCCGGAGTAAAAGTCAAAACAAAGAAACTGAAGCAGCACAGGCCTGACATTTCCTCTAGCATGTAGAGGAGGATCAGAACCAGTCTATCTCAGTGAAGCCTGTCCTCCAAGTCTTTAAAAATGGTTGCTGAGCTAATGTCATTTAATTGGCAAAAGGAGTCCCGTGTTTCATAGACAGGCATGTATATTTTCTAAGTCTGAACTAGATTTAAAAGTCTCATTTTACAGAAGTCTATATAAAGTCTACTAGGAGGCTCACTAATGTTACTCTCTCTAGCACTGTTGTCTAAAGTCAAGCAAGGAATACCAGTACATTTAACATGCAACGTACACAAGTACATAACAGTCATAAAGTGTTCAAATGCAATGTATACAAGTTCTCAATAGTCATAAAACGTCCCATTAGAGAAATACCTTAATCTTATAACATTTCCATGTTTTAATTTAGATTTACAACACAACATTTTGACCAACATTTTAACAAAATCATATAAGAGACAAAACATAAGCAATTGCAAGAAATTTTAACCAAACAACAAAATATGAACAATTATGAGCAATGGGCAAAGACATCTACATGTAAAGCATAAAATTTGTTACCTAAGCAAGTCCCAATTCAGAATTTATGAAAGAAAAGCAGACTCATACCTCCATACAATGATTTTGATGGGAAACTCCAAATGATGCAGGAAATAAAAACTGATCTGGGGTGGATGACCTCCAATAGGGAACCTCCAAATGATATAGAGAAAACCAATCCCCAACCTGAAAAGTACCTAGGATGAGTTCGTGTTCTCTAAAACCGAAGAATGAATTTTAGGAACAAACGGAGGTAATGAGCAGAACATATTTATTGAGGGAAAGAAAGCTCCTGTTCAAGAGAGGGACAAGGGGAGGGAGTCCCAAGTGGGTGTCCCCCCCGTATTATTTTATTTTCTATAGTTTAAGAATAAGTCTTGACATATGACCATGTAAGTTTTACAATTTTGTTCATAATAAAAATGACATTCAACCAGTCATTAAAAATAATTTTTGTGGTATTTGCTGTCATATTTTTCAAAGTCACCATCTGTGAGACAGTTTTCTTTCTGTTTGCTAGGTGTTTGATTTTTATTGTTGCTGTTGTGGCTGCTGATATAAGTGTGCTATAGACTAAGTTATTTTTAAATGTCATTTTAATTTGATTCAATTTTATTTTGAAAAGTGAAAACAAAGAGCAGAAACAAAGACAGAAACAAGGTAACATACAATAACATATATGTTACAGATTTCAAAACAGGAATGGCTAATTAACAAAGATGTCATATTATCTATTTTTATCATCAAATCTGCTGTTCAGATTAACAGATATAGTTATGCAAGCTTAGACAAGAACTTTGCTTTTAACATATTGGAGACAAGGAGGTCCAGTATCATGGTGCCATCATTTGATGAGGGCCTTCTTGATGCAAGAGAGAGGATGGCAAAAGGAAATGAAAGAGGAAGCTCAACTCACTCTTATAATGAACTGTCTCACCATACTTGACTAATTCTCATGATTATGACATTAATGCATTTATGAGAGCAAAGCCCACATTTTCTAGAAATCTCCCATTTGGTCCTATCTTTCAACAAGGTTGTGTTGATAATTAAATTTCAATACATACTGGGGGAAGCATTCAGAACACAGTGACAGTTTCCCAACAGATGTATCATGTACACGTTTGGTAACTAGCTCCATAAAGACCGGGCATAGCATTATCAGGACTGTATAACACTTCTGGCAGTTTCCTGTGGAGTTGCTAGGGTTTTCTGCATGTGAGATATTATTTTCTCTAAACAAGAACAATTTTCCTGCTCTCCTTTTAGTTTAGATTTTTAAAAATAACTTTTGTCTGATTGCTCAAATTTATTTAAAGGATCTCTCACTGTCATCAAATGCAATTTATTCATGGGATATAAGGGTGGCAAAAAATATGTGACTCACTAAATATTACTGATCATGTTAACACAATGAAGGGAAAAACATATTATATCCTCAATGGATATGATCTATTTTGACTTTCAGCTCCTTCCCTGCACTGAGACGAGGCTAAGACCCTGGAAGAGTGTGTACATGTGTATAAAGCCACCACTTTTTTCTGTGCTGTAGGAAGAGTTGGAAATCCCTAGTTCTTTCTTCTGCCAGAGCTAAATTGCCATATGTGATATTAGGTCTGTTTAGCTAGAAATTCCTTATGCTTCAATTATCCTTTAGAATTTTTCATCCACTGACCACTTACCTTGCTCCTTAATTATAAACTACCAGTTGTATGTTATAGTCAATCTCTATGCCCACTGAAAAACCCCAATGCAGTACTTTCTACACCTATTGTGAAATCTTAAGTGAAGACCATCACGTGATATTTTAGCAAATCATTGAATACTTTTTAATTTAATATTTCTCAGTGCTGCTATAATAAAGTGTCAGAGACACTTAGATGGTATACAACCACTGAAATTTGTTTTTTCACAGTTCTGAGAGCCAGAATACACAAATCAACATGTCAGGATGGCCGTGTCCACTCTGAAACCTGCAGGAGGGAATTCTTTGTTGCTCCTTCCAGCTTCTGGTGTTAGCTCTCAAGCCTGGCACTCATCACCTAATATTTCTTGAACCTCCTTTCTCTTTCACAGCATCCGTGCTGTATGGATGAGGGTCTGTGTCTCTTTGAAGGATAACAACAATGTTGGATTTGACTTCTCATAGAAGTAATGACCCTCAGCCAGCTTCATCATAGCTAGTGACATCCTCAATGACCCTATTTCCAAAATGAGATCTTATTGACAATACCAACTGCTAGGTCTTTAGCATATGCTAGAAGGGACATATTCAACTCACAAAGGCATATAATGAGCATTGTGAGTGGATTATGATGAAACAAGTGCATCAGAAGATAGCATTTGTGCAGGAGACTCATGGGGCTGTACACTTAAATGTGGACATTGGGGGACATTTTATGTGGAACCCAGAGGAAATCCTATCAATTTAGGAACAAGAGGTGCCATGATTTGGTTGTGGTTTTGATGTCTTCCAAGAATCCATTATGATTGAAGACTTAGTCCCCAGGGTGGTGCTGTAGGAGGGAGAGGAAGTTTTTAGTAGATTTCTTACTGGAAGTCATTGAGAATATGCACTCACAATATATTTTTTTCCACAATGTATTTCTAAGAGGACTCTGTGTGAGTTCTTAAAGGAGGATCATTGCAAAACCTTAACTTCAAACTTCTTTCAATTTTCTTCTTGACTGAAGATGTGACTGCTTGCCCTGCATGCAGTCTCACCATGTCCATATTTCTGTCATTATCAAGAGGCTCTCATTAGAGCCGGGCGTGGTGGCACACACCTGTAATCCCAACACTTGGGAGGCTGAGGCAAGAGGATCAATGTGAGTTTGAGACCAGCCTGGGCTATAAAAGTGAGCTCAAGGTCAGCCTGAACTGCAAAGCGAGACCCTGTCTCAAAAAGACAAAAAAAAGAAAAAAAAAAGAGGCTCTCTCATTAGGACTGAGCCAGCACAGGTGCCATGACTGAATCTTCAACCATGTGAGCTAACTAACAGTCTACTTTGATAAAAGGAGTTATCCACCCTGGTCAGTTTTCTCATTGTCAGGACAAAAATACCCAACACCCAAAGGAAAAGCTTATAGAAATTTCAGTTCATAGTGGGCTGGCTGTGAGGAAGGTGGCATGGCAGAGGGGAGACAGTTTGTAACAGGCAGAAGACAGAAGGCAGCAAGCAGCTAAATAGTAAAGTAGCAACCAGGGACAGCAGCTCTATTTCTAACCCTTAGGGTGGGGAGCCCTCACAGCCAGGGTGGACTTCCCATGACCAGCCCTAGAACTGTGCCAAAGCAATCAGTGGACAAATTAGTCACCTTTTTTTTAATTTTTAATTTTAAAGAGTAAATATAGCAGAAACAA
Organism: Capromys pilorides; assembly: GCA_004027915.1. Lineage (NCBI taxonomy): Eukaryota > Metazoa > Chordata > Mammalia > Rodentia > Capromyidae > Capromys > Capromys pilorides. Next base: position 10,122 of record PVKN010021432.1, read on the forward strand.
AGATAGTAAAACAGTAACAAGCAAGAATACATATAGTACAGGAAAATTAGTCACCTTTGATCCCAGGATCACACCCTCTAGATCCAGCCACATATGAAAAACCCAATCTATGATCACATAAAGCTTTGCACGGGGGGGGGGGGCAAATCTAGATACAAATAATAACACTATCTCAATTAGCTTGATATAATAGTATAAAACTTACTAACACAAGAGGAAACTAAACATATTTCCAAACAAAAAATCAGGTGGATAGCTATTTTAGGAAGGAACCCCTAGAAGAACAGGCTATATACAGCTGGCTATGAATCTACAGCCCTAAACGTGGATTCTAGTATGATGATGACAATGGATTTGATGCTAACCAAGACAAATGAAAACCAGATACAAGAGACCCACACAAACAGAAGAAGCACCTGACAACAAAGAATTCTCAAACAGTGCTGACTCTGGTGATGTCCAAGCATGTAGCCAGATGAAAGCTCAACTTGTCACGATGCCTCTGTTGCAGCAAGCCTTGTAGATGCCATACATAAAGGCTTTGGGAGGGTCACTCAACCGTGGGATATACAATGAAAAGAATAGTAATGGCCCTTACATACTCCCCAACATGTTCTCTGGGGATGAGAGACTGCAATAGAGAAAACTGTTCATCAGAGATGTGACAGGTGAGAAGGAAACATTATGGGAGTTAAAATAGGGACAAAGAGGTAAATCACAATGGGAGTTTTCAGGTGAAGGTAGAAGTAGGTAGAGCTAGTGAGAGGCTCTGCTGGAAAGGGCACAGACTGAGTGATACCTAGGTGCACTTGGAAATGGTGCCTGAGGGAAAGGCAGGTGGTCAAAGCTTCAGGGGGCAGACAGAGTAAGGGAACATTTCTGGCTCCAGATTGAAGGAATGATTTGCAAGGGAGGTATGACAAAAGCTTGGAAAAACAGAGCCTTGACAGTGCATTGGAGAAGGGAAGGGGACTCTGGACTTACATAAAATGGTCATGATCAGCCAGAGTAAGACAACAAGATGCACAAGCTACCAGGGCTTTTTTTTTTTTTTTTTTTAAACATGAAGCTTGGGTCCTGGCCAGGGTGCAACAGCAGCTAAGCAAGAGCAGGTTCAAGAACGGTCAGGCTCCCGAGAGTCACAGGGATGACAGACTCATGACTCCCTGGATAGAAAAGAGTATCTGTCAGTACTTGTACTGCTGCTCCTGTGGATCAGACATTTATCAGATGTACAACGTGTACATAGCCCAAATGAAATAACTCACACAGGAGAGGCTAAAGCAAGTGTTCTGCTTCCACATTCAAGTATGTCACTGTTTTGCTAAAACAGCAATAATCGGGTCTCATCTCCAGAAGTCTTCTCTCTGGAGGCCACGTAAGGGAGGATCCCTGTTTCCGTAATAGCCATCATGGCTACACCTGATGTCTGGAGAAAGGCAAGAGTCTCCGCAGAGCATGCCTCACCTCTCGGTTCCTGAGAGTGTAGATGAGGGGGTTCAGGGCAGGGCTCAATGCTGTGTACAGCACTCCAGATACTTTATTTCTCTCTGGGCTGTAACCAGAGGCAGGACTGATGTAAGCACAGAACACAGATGAGTAGAACACCAAAACCACAAGGAGGTGAGAGGAACAGGTAGAGAAAGCCTTTCGCCTCCCTGCAGCTGAGCGCATGTGCAAGATGCTGGCCACAATGCAGCCATAGGACAGCAGGGTGAGGAGGAAGTTGAGGCATCCATAGAAGGCATCAGCCAGGAGGGTCATGATGCTGTTTACGTGTGTGGGGCTACAAGACAGTAGTAGAAGAGGGGGGATTTCACAGAAAAAGTGAGTGATGACCCGGGGGCTGCAGAATGATAACCGTGTCATCAGACCAGTGTGGACAGAAGCATTCAAGGCACAAATGCCCCACACACCTATGGCCAAGGCTCCACACAGGCTTGGGCTCATCCTGGAGCTGTAGTGCAGAGGAAAGCAGATGGCCAGGTAGCGGTCATAGGCCATGACTGTGAGAAGCAGCAGCTCAGAAGATCCTGACCAGACAAGGAAGAAGAGCTGGGCCATGCAACCCTGGAAGGAGATGGTGTTTTCTGCAGACACGAGGCCCACCAGCACCTTGGGTATCACAGAGGAGGTGCAGACAATATCCATGGTGGCCAAGTTGCTCAGAAAGAAGTACATGGGGCTATGGAGGCCATTGGTGAAGGTGACCAAAGTGATAATCACAGCATTACCTGTCATTGCCACAGCATAGAGGGACAGGAAAATTCCAAACAGGAAGAATCTTAGCTCAGCGTGCTCTGAGAACCCCTCCAGCACAAACTCTGTCACCAGTGTCTGGTTGGGGTTTGCCATGAAGATGGAAAGCTGCGGGTCACACCCACTCCAGTTTGTAGGTCTCTGAAATGAGATTGTGGGTCTCGAATCTCATACACAGATTTCCTCCCAGATATTCATCTTAGTACTTCTCCTCCTGTGAGAAAGGGAAAGAGTGACAGTATTTCCTTCATGGGACCAAAATCAACACATTAGAAGTCTTTTATTGACTTTCATTGTTCACCGTCAAATCTTTCATGCTATTATTTGCACTCCAAGGAACAATTATGCCTTTCTTGCCATTCCTTCCATATGCGTAAGCCTATTGCAGCATACCACACCCAAAGATTGCGTGGTCTTTATTCCTCTGTTACCTGTCATTGTGTCACTCTGCAAGGGTGACACAGAGACATGTCTTTGCCCCTCATCTGTACACAGTTGATCCCCATGGGATTGTTAGTCACTGATGGACATACTCCAGTAGCTTTTTGTAACTTCCCCTGAAGCTGGCCTCCTCAGTCACTGCTCCCTCTCTGCTACTTGGAGTGGGGCTCTGCTTTAGGTCCTTGGCACTCTCAATTCATGGGATTCCCACAGTAGCTCTTTGTACATGGTTCCTCACACTTGCGCACTATGGTGTCACTAGTCCTGCGGGTGACACTGCCCTCAATCTGAACTTCCTCATGTTTACTACCACAGAGGGCCTCGCTCTAAACCCACATACTTCTGTGGCTTTGTGTCTTGAAAACCTATAGACAGTACCAGCTCAACTCTCCCACAGTGAAGCCCGTGGCCATCTACTGAATCTGTTTCTTGTGTGATTGTAATGGCAGCAGTGGGATGCTCACTTGCTTTTAGCATCCAATGTGTTAGGAGGATACATGTTCCACTGGGGCAGGGTTCTACCTCTCTTGATCATTGTCTTCTTTTGAACTTCTGGCCTTAGTAGATTCCTACAAAATATCTGTTCAATAAGCCAGTGATGGTCTTCTCCACTTTTTATCTCTCTCATTCAATGATTATTGAATCTTATAGGTCAAGCTTCCCAAACATTACACATTCTTCCATTTCATTTCCAGAGCAAGCTCATTGTTTCATACATCCTGTCATTTTCAAGATAGTTAATTTGTCCTTCTAAGACATTCCATGTTTTCTCCCCTGAGGTAAGTAAATATCATTGTGATGGTTAATTAGTTAATTGTTAATTTGAGTGGGGAATGCCAAGATGAATTGATTCAGCATGGTAGATTGATTCTGGATCTGGAAGATCCACTTTATTGGGAAACAATGTAAAAAAAAAAACGTGGGAAGCATTTCAGCTGATTTTTCTTGGTAGAACGTCATTCCTGCTGGTTTTCCTCTAGGAGCTTCAGCTGCTCTGTTTGGAGGAGCTTCAGTATTTGCCTTCACTTTGGATGCCACCTCCTGCCTTTCAGCACAGATTCTTTAGCTTCTAGAAACAATACTCAAGCTCCTGGCACAACCTGCTCTTCCATCATGGATCCTGAAGTGGCCTGATGCAAATTCCTATAGGTTGTTGTAGTGGGCCCCAAGACTTCAGCCAGATCCTTTGGCTCTCTATCACATTGCCAGGTCTTTTGCACTCATCTACCTTTGAATCTTTGAATGGTCACTGTAGATCAGTCTTGTCACTTTCTATGTCTTGTAATTAAATTTGATTCAGAGCATGTGTAATCTTTTGTGGAGCTTTGCCCCAGCCCTCTAAGTCCTTGAATGCATCTGAGCATTCCCCACTCAATACAGCAACAAGAAAACTCAATAGTAGAATCCTATTTCATACTCTGAGCTAACTATGACTATCAAATTAGTCAACAGTCAACCTTGGCAATTCTGGGTACTGTAGCTCCTCCAAAGTGTTCACAAACTAGTCAAATGCACTACTGATTAACTTGGGCATCTCATCCCAAAAGGCTGCTGTGGCCTTTTTTGAAGGATTTTTTTCTACAATTTATCTATATCCATAGTCTCCTAACTTGTGATCCCTAAATGTGACAGTTACTCTCACTGCTACTTTCCTGGAAATGTCTTTTGCTTTCTACTCATCATTCATTGTCCATAGCCAAAAGATCCTCATCTTCCAAGATCTAGCTCAACTATGACCTGTTTAAAGGAGACTTTTCCTATACCTAGACAAAGGCAACCCAGAAATACTGGCCACTTTTCCTTTTTATTCCATGATGAACAACTCTGTTCTTAAAAATTGTAATTTTTAATAGTTAATTGTCTTTTGGTTCCTCTTTATTTCTAAAAAATTTTACACAGTAGTGGCCACAACTTATTTTCTTTATGGCACTAACTAATCAATAATAATTACTTTCTCTTAGCTCAATTGGAAGAAATATTTGTTTAGAAATGTTGTAATGTCTGCATCTTGTACTCCGCTCAAGTACTATGAAGACACCAATATGCACTGTATTAATTATTGTGGCTGTCCTACTAACATGTTTTGAAACTGTATCATTATTATGTCTTATTAAAAGTAATAAAATTATAAAAAAATAAAGAGCAGTATGATTCCCATAGCTTTCTCATACCATAAAATGGGGATACTGGGATATGCACTTCATCCTATATATTCGTGCAGATAATGTTTTTGTCTAACTGCTTCCTTACTGACACTGGAGTAGAAAGATACTTTTATCTTATCAACACATTAGAAATCTCATATAAATGACTTCTGTTGCAAATCCAGTGTCACAATACGAAATCTATCCAACAGAAGCAACTTGAATAATTCAAAAAATGGCAGCAATATGTCCTTAAATTTCAAAAGTTACCTTGGATGTAAATGGATTAAATTTTCCAAATGAAAGATATTAGGTAGTATATCTTTATAAAAAACACACAACAATAACTATCTACAAAGACTCATCTCACCTTTTATGACACACAGTAATTGAAAGGACAAGTAATTAAAAGGACAATATTCTATGCAAATGGAATCCAAAGGAAAGCAGAAAAAGCTCTAAATCAGATAAAATGGACTTTAGGTCAAAAGTCTGCAACACACGAAGACCAACTCTTTCTAACACATAACATAATTGAACAACACTGTAGAACAAATGGACATTTGTATAG
>PVKN010021433.1:0-15533 GCA_004027915.1 Capromys pilorides
TCCAGTAAATACAACGGAGCTTGAGAAGACTGAATTGTATTGGTTATGGAAAGTATTAGTCCTGTAAACTCTAACTGATTTAAAAAAAGGAATCTGGAGAAGTGGAGAACTTGTTGTGCAAGTGGCCAGCAGTGGACAATATCTAATATACTCAAATATAGCAAACAGCAGCAAACAGACTTCAGTGGCTTGAAATTGAAATTGAGGAGAGATATTCAAAGCACATAAATAGATTTGTCCCATGCACACAGTAGAACCTGTAGTCTTCTCAAACTAAAGTCTTCTAACTTTTAGAACACACATTTATTCTCAGTGTCAGATTGATTTTCTGTTTACTATATTTGAGTTCTTTGATAATGCTTATTATTTATGTATTCACTTACTCATATCTACTCAAGTTTTGAACTCTTCATTTTTTTAGTGATTCCTATCAGCATGGCATCAAGTTATTCGAAAACAAAAAGGAGCGCAGGAGAGACTGGATCATTTACAAGCTTTAAAATCTATTTTGTGACCATAGTAGAATTATAAACAGAGAAAATGGAAAAAATAGATGAGGGATTATGCTTGTTCTGCCTAGTCATAAAGAAATCATAAGGTTACAGACTGAACAATGGGATCACAAGGTCTAATACCTGCTGATAACACCACTCAAGTGTATGGAAGGGGCATTCGAAAAGTCCAAGAGAAGCTGTAAACACCTGGGGGAACTGGTGTCCAACAAACTGGATAAAAAGTTGTCATTTAGAGTATCTGTCTTTTGGAGAAAAGCACTGGGAAATATAGTCCATGCAATGCACATCACATCATAATTGCAGCAGGATGCACAGGTTAAATGTGCAACTATTTAATTCTGTGTGAATGATCTTTTAATCTACTCCGAACTTTTATTGACATAAACAAACAATACATGAAGGTGAAATGCACCATTACACTGCCCTTCTGGATATACTAATCATTTGCCTGATATTACTTCAGACATCAAAAGAAGTATGTTGAGTAAGTTATATGGTGTCTAGACTGAGAGGAGCAGCCCCCCCCTTTTTTCTGTTTTATTTGCAGCCATAAAATAAACATAGGGATATAAACTTTTGCTTGCTTTATAGCATATTGTTAGAAACTTACAGTTTATGGCAATACTAGTTTGTAGGTTCATTATTCTGTACATGGCTTGACCTCACACATCTGAAGTCAAAGTGTTTGTTGGGGCCACTTTTCTTACCTGATACTTGTGATCCTCTCCAAGGTCACTCAGGCAACAGGCAGAACTCAGCTCTCTGAATCCATACTGAGGTCCCTATTCCCAGCCCAAGCCCTCTTAGCTCCTGAAGCTGTATATTCATTTTGTTTTCTTCTTCAAAGCCAGAGAACTGCCCTTCCATCCAGTCTCTCTCTCTCTACTGATCTCTTTCAGTAAATTCCAGTTCCATGAAAGGCATCCCCTGACTGGGTAGATTGTACTTCAAGGGCAGTTTCTTCCTCTTCAAGTGAGCTGATTCACATCTTAATTACACTGTTAAAATCTCACAATGGCATCTAGATTATCTCTGATTCAATAACTGGAGAAGGTATATGCACACAAGTTGGTAGGTGTCTTGGGAGTCTTTTTAGAATTCTGCCTATGGTCACTGAAAACATACATTCACTAAATGGGCAGAAACCTATAGCCTTCATAAAAACACATGAAAGTGCCCAGGCATGGTGGCACATGCCTGCAATCCCAGCACTTGGGAGGCTGAGGCAGGAGGATTGATGTGAGTCTGAGACCAGCCTGGGCTATAAAAGTGAGCTCAAGGCCAGCAGGAACTGCATAGTGAGACCCTGTCTCAAAAAGACAGAAAAAAAAAAAAAAAAAAAAAAAAAAAAAAAAAAAAAAAAAAAAAAAAAAAAAAAAAAAAAAAAAAAAGAAAAGCACATGAAAGTAAGGATAGAGGAGTGTGCCTGTAACCCTAGCAATCATACGGGTGAGACACCTCAAGTTCAGGGCCAGCCTAAACTACATAGTGAGATCTTGCCTCAAAAAAAAACCGTTAAATTTCATTCTTTTAATTTTGCTAGGGAGTAGTACAGGAAACTATTTCATATAAAGATAATTCTAAGCTAGCTATAGAATAAAAAGAAGACTAAAAGATATTTTGTTCATGTGATAATTTCAGGAACACAAAGGAAATTCTTGAAAATTAAAATAGGGAAAAAACCTGAAAGTTATCCTCTATCATGAGCTAATTGGCCCTCAGTATTCTTTTAAGGAAAGAGGAAATATGGATGACTCCTATCCTGAGCAACACAACTTTTATCTCTATAAAATCACATTTATCATGTTCATTACTGAGTTTTAATTTTCTGTTTTGAGATGGATGTATTCATAGAATGCTTTTTTCTAAGATATTATTCCCCCCCTTCCCCCCCTTCCCCCCCCCCTTTTTTTTTTTTTTTTTGGTACCTGAGATGGAGCTCAGGACCTTGTACTTGCCAGGCAGGTACTTGTGCCTGCTAGGCTGTCTCCCCACCCACTTTCTAAGATGTTGTAAAAGATAATTGGTGATAATTAAAGGATTTTGTGTCTTTATTTTCTTCAGTCTTGTAGATTAAAGGAGACACATTTGACGAGTATGTAGAACAGTATAAAATGTAAATAATCTACATCACAGAGTTCAGGTGCTCCTGATTTTTACATATGTGAGTTCAAAAATGATCTAAGTGAAGACACTGTGTCATCCTCACCACAGGGATGCTTCTTTTCCTAGCAGCCTTCCAAGAAAAGGAGCCACCCCATTGCTCTACCTTTGGCCATATATCCTCTGCCATTTTGTCTAAAACCTCAAAGTGTTCCTCTTTTAGGAGGTATTTGTCTTTCTTTCTCTCTCTCTTTCTTTCTTTCTTTCTTTCTTTCTTTCTTTCTTTCTTTCTTTCTTTCTTCTTTCTTTCTTTCTTTCTTTCTCTCTCTCTCTCTCTTTCTTTCTTTCTTTCTTTCTTTCTTTCTTTTTCTTTTTTTAAAAATGTATTTAGTGTAGGATCTACACAGTCTGCAGAGTTTCACTACGTAGGTCGGACTCACAGTGATTCTCCTGTTTTCAACCTCCTTAAGCACTGGGATGACAGGTGCACCACCATGCCCAGTTTTGATCACAGTCTCAGTGTACCTGAGGGGCAGGGTGGGCATGGCATGCCAGGATCAAACCTCACTGCTGTGCTCTGCCTAATCCAGTGCTTTAGTCCACAGACCTATCTGACCAGTTCTTTTTGCTTTCTTTTAGATATATTATCATTATACAAATGTAGATTAATGTGACTACTAGGAAAAAGCTCATTTATGGATCAGTTACATTTTAATGAGTCAATAACAACAGTTTTTTGAAGTTCAAAGTTTACTCTCTGATATAAAAAGGAATTGTGGTGTGGCTTACAAGGCAACCTACAGGTCTACCTACCTCCTCACATAACTTCAACAAAGTGCTAGATGTATTCTAGGGAGGCAAGGCATGCACAAGCTTGGCTCCTTTTGCCCTAGTCTGGGAGAGCAAAAGGTCACCACAAACATATATTCATGAAATGGACAGAAACCTATAGCCTTCATAAAAGCACATGAAAGTAAGGATGGAGGAGTGTGCCTGTAATCCCAGTCCTCACTTGGGTGAAACGGAAGGTGAGACACCTCAAGTTCAGGGCCAGCTTAAACTACATAAAACTTCCCAGAGCAGAAGGTCTATGAGAACCAGATGCTCCTTCCTAAGAATTGTGGTTCCACTAAGAAGCTCATCCTTTTGCTGCAAGAAAAACAATCTTTGTAGCGATTCTATGTTCTTTGGCATGTAATTATGTGGCTTTAAATTCATATGCACTTTCCCAAACCTGGGAGCCCCTTCTCTCTGTAGAGGGGATTTCATAACATTGAGAGAGCTAATGTAAACAGGAGGAGGGCTTTGAAGAGGGACAAACAGGAAGAATTGATGGCCATATCTGAAGCTGTCTACAGACTGATAGATTTTAAATAAAATTTGATACTTTTTTTCACCCTTCCAAATGAGTTCACTATATTTTAATTCTTGCTTTCTATGTGCAAACATATTTTCTTCCTCTATGGTGTGCAAGATCCTAAAGACAGTGTTTCTTAGGCAGTATCTTCAAGTAATGAAGGGTGGGGCATTTCCCATATTAAAATAGATTTGGAAATAAACAGTTAATAAAGTGAAATAGGATCATTCCTTGTGACAGTTTAACAACTTTTAATGATCTCAAATGAGAGTCAAGACAGACAGACTTCCATCCAGGTTTTCTATGTACTCTGGACACTAACTGAATCTCATTGCTTAATTTACACCTGCTACCTCTTAGACACTTGAAAGAAAGTATTTGCTGAGCTGGCATAAAAAACAAGAGTTTTTCAAATATCCTTTTTCTGTTGCCATCTCTTCCAACACTTTTCCAAATCTCACATTCCACAGAACTATTTCAAAAAGATGGACCCATGTGTTCCCCGCCATGATGCTCCATGAATATTTTCTTGTTAGAGATTGATAAGAAAAGAAAATGAGGAAACTCATCACATTTCTTCCATATACAGCACCCCAATATGAGTGGTGGTGAGGAGAAGGGCAAGGGCAAAGAGAAAAATGCAACATTGGATCACATGTCACTGTGAGTGCAGACCAAAGACAATTTTCTTTAAAAAATGGTGAAGATATTCAGGCTAAGAGGAGTTCAGGATCACAAAAGACAATTGAGAACCCCAGGAAAGCAAAGACTTTCAATTCTTTATCTGTCTAGGGAAATACCTTACCCTGGTCCCAGGGATGAAAATTAGAGAAACTTGAGGAAAAAAGCATTACTGGGGAAGCTTGAGGCTGGCAGAGGAGAGCATGAGGCAGAGGGCATGGGGCACCTTTCCTTGACTCCCCACGGATGTGCTTTGTGACTGTGGTGGGTCTGTCTTCTCCTACGCTCAGCTGCTCCTGGTCATCACCGCCAGATGCTGGGCTAACTTCACTCCACATTCTAGAAGACCTGTCATTTGTTCAGCCTTTACCCAACCCTCATCAGTGAAATTAACTTCCTGTCCTCATTCAGTGAACAAAATTTTTCTAGTGATATCTTAAGATAAGGAAGCAATTTACTCTTGTTCCTTTTTACATCACAGTAAAATACAGAGCTGTAATATACTTTGGATAGTGATAAAACACAACGACAAGCAGTTTAAATAAATTAAAAGGGGTTGAAATGACTTCTGATTACTGTAGAATATCACAACGTAAGTAAGAGTCAAATCTCTTAGGCCACACTAATTAAGTCCAAATTCTAGCCCTGCCATGCCCTAACTCTTCTATGTAACGCAAGGCATTGATATTCCTACATCTTGCTTCTCCCATTTGTAAAGTGCAAGTAAAACTAATCTCTATCTCATAGGATTAAATCCATTAATATGTATAAAATGATCACATACAGTAAAAAATAAATGAATGAAAGCTGCTATCAATCTTTTTATGTTATTATTACACACAATAGAAATCACTAACACAGAAAATTACTCTTTTTTAAAAAATATTTAGTACAGGGTCTACAGGGTCTCACCACATGAATTAGACTTGTGATTCTTCTCTGTTCAGCCTCCCAAGTGCTAGGATTACAGGCACGTATCACCACACCCAGTCTCATGTGCCCCAGAGGCAGGACCAGCACAGCATCCCTGGAATTGATCCTTGGCCACTGCACTTTGCCTAAGTAGGTGCTTTAGTCTGCTGAGCTATTTGGATGGCCCTGAGAAGATTAGTCTTGCCATATCAGGATATGTGTTGTACATAATTTTGTTACCAGTGAGATTTTGGATTCTAATGACACCTTGGAATTGCTTCCCAGAAAGAAGCTAGAGGGGTAGGGATCAGGAAGCACCAAGGATGTCTCTGAGGAACTTTAATCAGCAGTGGTGAGCTCTGCTGTTGTGATATTTAGCAAGAACAGTATAAGGAAATCAATGACTGACAAATAGGGATAGAACAAAATTTATCACAGAGCGACTCTATTTTTCTCAACAAAATTGTACCCAAAGTTGCTGTGTGTGTGTGCACGTGTATGTTTTGCTTTAATACATTTCAGCATGAGTTGTCGTCTCACCTATTAAAATTTATAAGGTTTGTATCAAATTGGAAATTAAGACTAATGTATGAAAATTACTTCTAAAGAGTTATTCTGAAATTTTTGTTCATCCTTTGTCCTTTCACTACTGTATCCATCTACCTATGTACCCATATTTTCTTTCCACAGCAGTTTATATATTGGGCATCAGACTGGATGTAGAAAGGCAGAAGGGAATAAGACATGTTCTTTATCATATGCAACGCATGGTATGATATTTAATATTTTGTCTAAATCTCCTATTGGATTGAAATTGATAAAGTATTATAATCTTATTTTCTGTAAATATTGAGAAATAGCACAAATAATAAGCTTCTGTTCAGTTAACAATTATGAGAATTATTTTTTAAAGGTCCTCTCCTCTCTCTGCCTGGTATGACATGCTATAAGGGTTCTGGTATACAAATAGGAAACTACTTTTTAGGATTAGAAGATTCTGGCTTCTGATCCTGGCTATGACTTCTTATGGTTTGAGAAACTTCTCTGAACTTCAGCTTTGTCCCCTGTGAAATGGTGATAACAATTACTGCCCAGATGTAGGAAGCCACAAATGGGTGAGTGAAGCACTCCAGCACAGACCTGGGCTGGGAGTTTCCATGTAGGTGGTGTCATATAATTGCTGCCACAGCATGTAGGACTTCCTTATTGATGACATTTTGTTAATCAGGAACCAGAAGTTCAAGCAGGAAAAACAACACAGTCATAGATCTGAGAACAGAGAAATCCTTGCCCACTGGACTCCAAAGCTACTGTCCTGTTTGTTACCAGACTGGCCTGATACAAAATGGGACACTTCAGTTGGATATTGCCCAAATGTTGCTCACATTGTGTGTGTACCATCAGTGGGTCATTTTCCTGCCATTGCTTGAGGCATCTCAGAAACATCTCTACTAATGTATTGGAGACATAAATATGTAGACAGATTTCCTGTAAAATTTAGTAGTTGTCAAGAGGGACAACTTTTCCTTCCTCCTCCTGTAAAATGGGCCTGACTTGAACAGAATTGCAAAGAATAAATAAGATAATACATACAAAATGAGTAAGATTTAGTAAATAGATAACAAAAGGTATCTGTTTTACAGTAATTAAAAGTAAATTACCATCCACCACGAAATTAGATGTTCATCTGATCATAATTTCCTATAATCATAGTTTCCATGCACTTATCGAGGTCGCTGCCACTCTCCTGCTTGTATCTACCAAATATTATTCAATATATGCCAGGCAATTGGAAAAGGGAAGTACATAAAGGAGAGGATGTTATAAATTTGCCTTTAAAATTCAATAAGAAGGTATAGTAGTTCCCACCTGTAGCACCAGCACTCTGAAGGCTGAGGCAGAATTCTGTTTCAAAACAAAATAAAATAAAACAAAATAAAAGATATCTCAATGACATGAGCACAGATTGCAATCCACTGACTGTAAAGAGAAACCTACAGTATGACTAGCTCAGTTAAAATTTTAAATCTTGAATTGAAGAGAAGTTTTGTTGCTCTCAAAAATTATCAAAAAAAAAAGTGAGGCTAGCTGGTTAGTTAATTTCAAGCTTTGGCTTCTCTGACAGGTTTAAATTCTGGCTCTTCTCTTGCTTAGCATGTGAAGCAAGGTTAATTACTTTCTTCATCTATAAAGTAGAATTAATTAATATATGTGGCACATGATAGACACTAAAAATTTATTGAAAACTAATAAATGGGTAATATTCAACTGATAAATTAGTTTAATAATTAATAAATAGTGTTTTAGAATGTATTTATTGTAGTCCCACAAAAGTCAACACACTAAAAACGACATGCACCAGAGAGAAGTTCACAGAACCCACGGAGAGCATGATCCATGGTAGTACAAGTGAGATGAAGAAGAGTTTTGACACAGCTTCCACACTGTGCTTCTTGTAAAAAGAAAAATAGAAATGGCAAGGTTAATATAGAATACATTTGAGAATGAGTGTTGGTGAGACTTAGGATGTCTCGTATTTCATTAGCACTTGCTTTTCCTCAGTCCTTCTACCAGTCTATGAGTGTTACCTGCCATCTCACACATGTCACAAATTCTTGCATAGTGTTCCATGAACTTGACTTCAAGAAACCGAGTCACTCAGTGTTACCCACTGCCTCCTTTAGGCACTTGTGCTAATGCTGTCCAGGGCTCCACTCACCTGCCTATTCTTGTAATTTATTTTTCTTAAGCTGAAAACATTTTCATAAGTACACAGTGGTCATTAGAAAAGTGTTTTTTTTCTGTCTATCTTAGTATTTCAAAAAGCATGGATTTGAGAATATGAAGTATGAGCTGTTGGAGGTCTTGTTTTTTACAAATCATGATTTCCATAAACTTGGGTATAAATCTTCAAATACAACGAGTTTTAATAAAGAAGCAAAAACTTGATGCTAGGTATTTGTTCATTCATCTGATTAGTAAATGTTTATGTAGTGCTGATTCTGTGGGAAGCACTGAAGATCCTGAGCCTCGGTGATCATCTGACAGGAATCAGGCACTCTCGCAGGACTTATAAAAGAGAGTCCTGTGTGATATGGAAGTCCACAGATATTCATGAACTTAGTGGTCACATTTGTTTTCAGGTCTCATCTTTGAAATTCCTTCACTGGCATTTCTGCCACCAAAGAGGCAGCAGCTAACAGTAAATTAGAACTTTGAGGGTCCAAGACTCAGGCACTAGAGCTGTGATTCAGGAATCTGACTGCTCTGTAGGCCCAGGGAAGCATCTCAGCTTCCATCTGTGGGTGTTAATTGCACCTGTTCTACTGAATTCACAGGGCTGTTTAATGTTTCAGTGAAAGAAAATAAGCTAAACCATTTTGAAAACAACATTAACGATATAAATGTAAACAATGGTGAAAGATGGTTGCTCAAAATCACTATTTTGTTATGCATGAAGTTAAACCAAAAAACTTAGTCTTTCTTCTTCTTTATGTATGAGAAAACTTGTTTTAAGGAACAAATCAAAATAATTTATGTTCCTTTTTTCTTCAGTATTTAACAGGAAAGATTTGAGACAAATTTTCTCCAATTTTGAACTCTTATGTCCTCATCCTCCCTACAGGATGCTGGAGTCTTCTACACGGAGACAGCTATTTCTGCAGCTACTAACCTCCTAATCTGCATTAGTGCACACAAGGACTGCCCATGAGGTAGTAGGAAAAATAGCTAAAAGTAGGGAAGAGAGAGCACAAATTTGACAAAAGGGATGCTTCTAATTCAAATGATAACTTTTTGGTCTCAGAATCAATCAGGATACCAGACAATGCAAGTTTTCATTACCTTCTAAAATCCTAACTACTAACTATTGAATATGGCAACATGAATAAAGCTCATAAGAGATTTTTTATACAAAACAAATTGATTTTAAACACAGAGATTGATGAATCCGGTCTGCAATAAAAGCTCCAGAAATGTCACAAGCTGATCGACTCCACTGAGGATACTACATTAACAGTCTCTGCTATGAGACGTCTGCCACTGACAGCTAACAAACAAGACATTTACAAATGAGAATTAACTTACCAATACATCATTGATAAGAGGAATATGATCCTGTAGGTCTGCACCCACTGAACTCAACCTTCTAGTCAACCTTATGACATCTCTAGCTGTAGTGGAGATCTACTATTTAAGAAATACGGAAATGAATTACAAGTAATTGAAATGAAACTAGTTCAACAAGTTTGAACAGAGATGCCTCAGCCTACAGAACAGCTTGAAGGAAACATATCCCAACAAGAAATAGGATTTGCTTTTTTTGTATTTTACATTTAAGAAGAAGGAGATAGCTGCAAAGATTTGGATGACAAACATTTTAGGAATGTACTGTAATTCAGTTTAAGGAAGATTATGACAAGGCATAGAAATATCTTATTAAAAGCCACATAAAAGCTCTCAATAAAAACAATCAAATATTTTAAAACTTGATTCACACTATAGCTGAGGAAATAATCTTAAAGTTCTTGTTAAATATCAAGAATCTTTGTTCATCACAGGGGCATGGGGAATTTAGTAGTACTTAATAATACTTTTAAAAATATCTTCTAAGTATAAATAAATGAACACCAAGCCAGATTTTTCTAAATTGAATTACTCTCATAAACATGTATAGAGAAACATTTATTAGAATTTTAGAAACCCAAATGAGAAGATACATGATTTTAATTAGGAAACTCCAATGTGTGCTCTAAATACTAAAACCCCAGATGAGACTGAAGTCCTGCTAGTTGATGTTCTCATCTTGGTTCCTTTCCTTCTCCAGCAGCAACAGTGTTATTCAGGATGCTGCTCCCGGAGAACACTCTGAGCATCTATACACAGGCACACATACATCTCTAGAAAAGTGATCTCAAATTAAAATCATCTTACAAAACCACCACAGGCACTCTGTACAATGTGGTTTTTCTTCATTTAACATTTTGAAGATCTTGCTCTTTTGGAAGACCTACGTGCTCTGCTTAACTGCTTGAACAGAACTAAACTAAAACAAAATGAAGTAAAACAAAGATAATGTTCATTCTTATTATACTCTTATGACCAGAGGATACCACTTAAAGGAAAAAAGAAAACTCTAGATGAAGGTGTTTAGTAGTTAATAAGGTATATTTGAAATAATCTTAGTGGTATAGAACATTAAGTATAGGGACTCTCAAGAGTCAGAGTGACAAGATTTAAATTTTGGCAGAGTCTCTGAAAAGGAAGAATAACAGTAATTTATAACATATTTGTGCAATAAAAATGAGTTAAGATTTATAAAATAGTTATATTAGTACATGTGAAATGAGTAGAAACTCCTTGGAAGAAAGTACAAATGACCAATTACAAATAAAAAAAGTTCGTCATTATTGGCCTTTGGAGAAATGAAAATTAAACCACTAAGATCCATCTTACTCTGCATTATCAATAGGCATGATCAAGAAGTCAAATAATGAATAGGATAGGTGGAAGGGATAAAGGAATCCTTCTGTACTATCAATGGGAATGTAAAGTAGTACCAACATTATGGAATTCAAAATGGAGATTTTTTTTAAAAAAATTGAAACTAGAAATTCCATTTGGCCTATTTGCTTTTAGGTATCTTCCTGAGTTAAAGATGTCATATGACTGTGACTCATGCATACCCATGCTTGTGGCAGCACAATTTATAACAGCTAACTCTTGTAACAGCTTTATGTCCACCAACAGATGACAAGGTAAGGAAAGTGGAACACTTATACACAAGGAATGCTTCTCTGCTATAAAGGAATATAACTGAGTCATTTGTAGGAAAATAACTCTGAAACACAAACTGCTTTTGAGGGTGAGTTCCGTTTAAGTTACTTTTTACTATTTTAAAGAAAATAGCAGTAAGCATACTTAGGTTAAAGCAGTTTCACTTACATGATATGCTGCTCCTATACCACACTTCAGATACATGTTGAGAAATACACTGTTCTATAAAACTCAATGACCAGTTGGTTCATTTTCATGTGTTTAAAAGAAAAAAATTATCCCTAAAGCCATCTCTTTCCTTTCTGAATCTTTGATTATATGAGGATAGATGATTAAGTGGTTGAATATTAATGTAATTTCTGGAATTGAGTAGCAACCCTTAGAGGCTGTGGCCAGCAGTCTTTGGTCACCAGTCTAATCTTTTATTTGTACCACCTCAAATAATTATATTGCCTCAACTAATTTCTCTGATAGTTTACAAATATATAAACTATTGTTGTTATCAACAGTTACATTTAAGTCCATAAAATCAGTTATTCCTTCAATTTAATCTGCTTCAATAGATCTCAATGATTTATATATCTACATGTAGTTATTTATGACTAAACATGTACTTTCAATTGAAATTTATTGTAAAAAAGTCAGTGTAGCTCAAATATGCTATGCTACTGCCTAAATTAATGATGAAAAATGTTATAGCATATAAAAGTCATTTAATAAGATAATAGCTATGTATTTTCTTTAAGGGAGACATGATATTTCTTTGAGTTTCTCTTCAACTAGTGCCCTATTTGTAGGAAAAAATCCAAATCAATACAAATGAAAAGTACTGTCCTGTTGAAAATGAAAAGGTGAAAAGCATCAGCTACCTTTGCAGTCACTGTACATAGTACAGTGCTCAGAACACCATCTTTGGTGTTTCAGAAACACACTGTTTTAACCATCAGGACTCCATAACTCATTAAATAGATTTTTTTTCTGTTTCTATACTATACTTAAAGATTAGACCGGTTTTTACAAAGCAGAATCATCAAATCATCAAAATCATTTGCTTATCATACATTTGATTTTTTTAAATTTTGCTTGTTCTTTCTTGATGGAAAGAAAACTCCAGACAAATCCAAATTTCTGTGAGCTTACCTATTCTCTTGTACAAATGAACAGGATTAGAGAAAGGCACACAGACAAGCTAATCTGATCTTGACCAGACTGATGTCTAAGTGGGCTGACTCCATGGGTGTTACTCTTCACCTCCAAGTGGTTCACCCTCCCACACCTTTCTCTTAATCCCTTTACCACTCCGCCATCCTTCTCCCATCTGATGGCCCGGCTTTCAATAGCAGTGTGTTAACCTGTAGCTTCCTTAATGAAGACCATGAATTGTGAGTTAAAATAAGAAAGGTATTATCTCACATTTTTGAAGATCATAGTCAAAATTAGCAGTGTATGCTCTCCCCAGGTAGAGCCATTCTCTGCTGCTTCTAAGTCTGGTGGCTCCAGAAATTCCTTGGATTGTGTCTCCACTCTCAACATCTTCCCATTGCTATCTCTTCTCTTCCTTCAGCATTTTCTCCAACTTTTATCTTTTTGTTATAAAATATACATAACTTAAAATTTACCATCTTAATCACTTTTAAAAGTATAGTTTTCTGGTGTCAAATACATTCATGTTGTTTGGCAATTACTGTAGCATATCTTTAGAGCTTTTTCATCTCAAACAGAAACTCTGTATTCATTAAATACTCCTCATTCCTCCCTTTCCCCACTCATTGGTAACCACTATTCTACTTCGAAATTAAAATATTATACTGTAACTAAGTTAGTTAATTTTAATTAAATGATTCATATAACTTGACTACTGTAGTGACTTTACATATGTGAAATCATATGGCATTTTCCTTACTGTAATTCCACTTAAGATAGAGTCTTTCTCACATTTCATAACTGGGTCATAGTGCAAAGAGTGAGTGATTACTCAGAGTCAAGAAGGCCCAGAGGGGTTGCCTTAACCAAGACCTCTCAGTGAAGAGAGTTTCAGGAGAAGAACCAAAGCTTCCATGGTTTTTAAAAAATAGAACCAGGAAGTAAGGATAAAGGACAAAGAAAGAATGTTCTGTTCTCTGTCTCACATAGAGGACAAAGAAAGTTTTAAGTGTGTTTACTTGGACTTTGTGGCAATGTATTCAAGAAATTTTAGACCACGTGGCCCCAAAAGTCCCTCACCTCTGCATATATTCATCTCATACAGACCTCTGGCCAACACGCCCACAGATAATCAAAGTCATCTATATTGTACTACGTGTCAGCATTTCTTTGCTTCCTAAAGCTGAATAATATTCTAGTGTCTCTGATATGCGTATCTTAATGTTTGTTTATTTGTTACTTTTCCAGTGAACTCTTGTAACTTCCACCATTTTTTCCCCATATTTGCAGAAAAATAATGATGCTTATTTTGAAGAACTACTGCATGCATCTAACATGTCTTGTTAATTTTCAACTGCTTTACTCCCCTCTTGCTTTCCCCTCTCCCAATTCCTTTTCCTTATCATTAAGCTGTACCTTCTACTCAGCTCCGATTTACTTATTTATTTATTCATTCATTTATTTGCCTAGTATTTTAGATATTTCATGTAAGAGAAAGCATGCATTATTTAACCTTGTGAGCCTGGTTCCTGTTGTTTAGTCTGGTAATCACGAGCTTCATCGGTTTGCTTTCAGGTGGCACAATTTCACATCTGTTCATATTTCTTGTTTCTTCTTTTGCCTGAGTGCTCTAATGTTTCAAATATATATTGAACAGGAACTATGAGAGTAGACACTCTTGTTGCATGAAGGATGCAGCTTGAGTTTCCTTCCATTCAACATAATGCTGGTTGTAAATTTGTCATGTATGCCTTTTATCAGTTTGAGGTAAGTTCTTTTAACAACTTAAATTGGAAGTACAAAAAATTAGAGAAAAGGAAGGGATACAAGTATAGCCAATATTTTGGCTCTAGCCCTTCAAGGTCAGTGAGAACACAGAACATAAAAGAACCTGTACTGTAACAGCGTAAAACTCTTTAAAGTATATAAAATCTTTAAACTAGATTTTGCTACACAGTGATGTTAGATTTTTAAAAATTTGTTTATTATTATTATTATTTACAATAGTTAATACATTGCATAATGCTGTCTTCATTGTGGTTGTTCAGAGTACAAGATGCAGGCATGATTTCTTGTCTAAACCTCATTAGTACAGATCTTTATTTTCACTGCACAAAGAGAAAGTAGCTGTATATTTAGTGCAATAGTCCATAACAGTAAAGGATCATTAGCTCATCTGACATTATCAGGGGTTGTTGACTTGAGCCTTTTACAACTCAGCATATTAATATGGCTTTCCTTTTTATACCTTATGGTTAGACTTGGTTAAGACCAAGATAAAGCAAGACCTATGTTACAAAGAATATGTAACTTTTGTATCTGACAAGGTCAGTCAGGTCCTCTCAGGGTTTACCCTGGAACCATGTGCTGTGATTTGCAACACTTTGGTCGGTGTCAGCCATCTGGATGAACCATGGCTAATTCTTGACCATTTTGCTCTCTGTGGGATCCTGAGGGAATGTTTTCTCTCTAGCTGACTCTCCTTAGGCACATTGTACATCATCAGTCACTTT
Source organism: Capromys pilorides (assembly GCA_004027915.1). NCBI lineage: Eukaryota > Metazoa > Chordata > Mammalia > Rodentia > Capromyidae > Capromys > Capromys pilorides. The sequence continues at coordinate 15,000 of PVKN010021433.1, forward strand.
CCTCTGAAGCCCCATAATCTCCTTGAACAGGAAATTTGGGACTCCATTGAGTTATATGCTGTTACAGTACAGGTTCTTTTATGTTCTGTGTTCTCACTGACGCTGAAGAACTAGAGCCAAAATATTGGCTCTGCTTGTATCCCTTCATTTTTTCTAATTTTTTGAACTTCCAACTTAAGTTTTTAACCATCTAGAAGAGAAGCTTAATGATTTTATTCAAGTGCTTAGGCACTTGAGCTTAACAGCATTATCTTTCTGAATATCAAATACCTTAGACATAACATGCAATAGGTATTTTCCATCCATTGTTGATATTCTAAACTTTAAAACCCCTATGGAATGTAAAAAAAGAACAAATACACATTGTTACACAGATATTTTTCGACTTAACCATTTACAAAACTGTAACATCACACTTCCATGCCTTTTTTTCCTTGTCTCATAATCTATTAGCTCGCTTTCTTTCTTTCTTTCTTTCTTTCTTTCTTTCTTTCTTTCTTTCTTTCTTTCTTTCTTTCTTCTTTCTTTTTCTCT
>PVKN010021434.1:0-15535 GCA_004027915.1 Capromys pilorides
GAAACTGCATTTAATCAGGGTTGTAACAGTAGTGTCTTCCATTAGACAAACATATCTTACAGGTAGTATACTTTTAAGAGCTTTTCTTGTTTCTAGCTTCATGTACCCATGGGACTAAACACTTTCTGATTCAAATAAAAAGCTGAAAATTCACAGAAGAGTACTCAGAAAGATGATACGGTTCAGATAACCTTTGTCAACTAATGTTTTCCGTAGGAAAAGCACAGATGTATAAATAGATATAGATATAGATATATAGATAAACATGAATTACTTGAAAAGGAGGATAAATATCAAAATGAATGAAAAAAGACATAGTTCTGAAAATTTTTTTGATTCATTTTGAACCCCAAATGGTTTCATATACTGCCATTTCTGGCATGTGTATAAAAATTCATCCAGTATCAAAGAAATTAATCAGTAAACATGCACGCGTGCACACACACACATACACATATACACACACACACACATACACACACGGGCTTTGAAATGTCTGAAACTTCTGTTCTGTAAATGAGATGAAAGGTTAGACATTTTCATAGATGAGAATGAAGGTTTTCTTTCGAGTGATAGAGTGAACTAAATGTCTGTATAATTGCCTCAAAGTTTAAAGAAGTAAAACATCAAATATATGCTATTCCAAATGCTCTATCTAGTTTAACTTTCTGTAGCACATATCCAGAGAGAGAGATAGAGACAGAGACAAAGAGACAGAGAAAGAGAGACAGAGACAAAGACACACACAGAGAAAGAGACAGAGAGACAGAGACAGAGAAAAACAGATAGACAGACAGACAGAGAGAGAGAATATCTTATTAGCCAAACTGCTTCTCCAACTAATTAAATGGACATACATTTATTCATGAGTTAACAATACAACTTAAGTTTGACTTGCTAGTTAGTCTTTCTCCAGAGAAATGTGTTGAGATAAGGATGTGGTAGTTTCTGCTGTTTTCTTAAAAAGAGTTTCTTAATTGTCTAAAGCTATATTCAAAGTTCGAGGAAACAGATAAAAAGGTCTGTGCATGACTCATTTTTAACCCTGACCATCATGAGAATACTAGGATATTCAGGGCATAATGGGGGATATTAAAACATCTGTAATTTAATATTTTGTCAACTTCATAATAACAAAATATAGAGTCAAATAAATAAATAAATATCTTTTACATAAAGATTTTTGTGTGAAGCAATCTGTAAAATACATTATATATTGTCTCCAAATTATGTTAGTGAATCAAGTCATAAATACAAAGACATTACAATGTGTCACGCTGGAACAGAATTGATAAGGGTTCTAGTACTCAGAGAAGTATAAAGTACTTACAGTATACTCTTAAGTAGGCAGCACTCAGAGTAACTGAGTGCAAGGTGGAATGATGTGGTCTGAGGTATGTTATGCTTCCCCCAAATAAATCAATCTGTGTTAGGATGAGATGTCAGGTACTAATGGGAATGTAGGTTTCTTTTTTCTCTTTTTTTTTTTTTCGTAGACAACTGACTATCCTTGTGTAAGGCTGAAAACAATGGAGGAAATTTACACAATTAGTCAATACACTATTCATTATAGGCAGAAACTAAACATAAGTAGCAAAAACATTTGGTGATTTGATTGCAAAATTACATACCTTATTGAAAGATGTTGTTGTTTTTCTTTTCTTTTCTACTGGTGCTATGGATTTAACCTCCCGTTTTCACCCTGAGCTACATCCTTCGTGCCCTCTGCCCTTAAAGATTTCAAAAGAGATTCTTGTCAAGTTTTTGAGCAGCTCAGACTGGGTTTAAGCTTGATAATCTTCTGCCTGCCAGAGTGCTGGGATTAAAGGTATGTGCCACTATGCCCTGAGCATTAGTGGGATTATGGAAGTACTTATCCAGTAGAGTAAAACTGCTCTCCTACAGTAGAGTAGTCTAAAATTACTTGATATAGTAATATACTAATGCACTTAATTCTGTTTTTTTTAATGTATTTAGTAAGGGGTTACAAGGTCTCACAACATAGAACAGACACCATGATTCTCCTATTTTCAACCTCTGAAGTGCTATGATTACAGGTTCATGCCACCACACTCAGTCTCAATCACCCTCTGAGCATGTCCTGGGGGCAAGGACAGCACAGCACCCTGGGAATCAAACCCATGGTGTGCTCTACCTAAACAGGTGCATTAGTCCATTGTGCTATCTGGCTGGCCCTTATCCAAATCTGTGATAAGGAATTGTTAGGAAAGTAACAGAGGGCAAGGAGGCACATCCTCTTTCTTCCATTACACCGCATGCAGGCTACCTGCCCTAGGGTGAGCATGCACTAATACCTGCAGTTCCAACACTGGACCATGGAGCAATCACAAACTCTAGATACAGTCAGCTCTGGAATGCTCACTTCCCACAGCTGCGTCAGATGTTAGGGAGACATCTAGACACAAATCATAGCAGTTGGTGATTACCTCAATAGTTTTACTAATAATTCCTTATCCTGTTACTTTGCCATACTTTTCCCACCATGAACTGTTCTCCTCTGTGACATCTATATGCCGCACCACCCTGTTCTGGAGCCAGTTGATTAAGAACTGAAACCTCTAGAAACTGTGAGGTGAATCAACCTTTTCTCCATTAACTTTGGGTGTCAGGTAGTGGGGTTTTTTTTTTGTTTTTTTTACTTTTAATAAGGAATAATAATGCAACAGTTTCAAAGCACGTTAGTAATACATTCCCAATAATTAATACAATGCATATTGTTGACCTCATAGTTATACACAGCACAGGATGTAGACATGATAATTTTTCTAATCATTGTTGGTACAAAACATTCCTTCTTATTGAACTAAAAAAAGTAGTTGCATGCATACTCCAATATTCCATAATTGCAGTGTGTTATTGGCAGAAGTGGCAATGTAGTAAGCTATTGATTTAGGCCTTTTGCAGCTCAGCATACTAATCTAACTGTAGTTTTTATGCCTTATGATTAAACTTTTCTGCTGGGTGGTTAAGGGTAAGTTAAAGCAAGACCTGTATAACAACACATGGAACTTTTGTTTCTCCCAAGATCAGTCAAATCCCCTCAGGATTTACTTTGAAACCATGTACAGTGCTTTGTAGAACTGTTTTTAGTGTCAGCCATCTGGATGAGTCACAGCCATTTCTTGGCAAGTTTGCTCTCTTCTTAAAAATACATATAACAATCAAAATATGCAAATTATTTCTTGTCTGCTCCCACTGTCAACATGGGAGTGAGCTGGAAGAGTACTTCACCTTTGTCTTAAAATGTGTGTGGAGCAAAGGACCACACTATAAAGTAGTGTTCCTGTATGTACTTCTTCTTGAATCTTCCTCTAATTGACTGCCACAGGAAGAAAACACATTCTAGCACAAGAATGATAACATCCCTATGGTGAAAAGATAAACATCTTCAGGACCGTATTGATTACCCTAAATAATAATTATGCAAAATGAATGTATGCAAGAAAGAATTTTCAAGAATTAAGATTCTTAACCATTGCTCTGTTTCCTGTGTTTATTAGTTTATTAAATAACTTTATGTCACAGTATAATTTCTTTTATTAGCCTAAAGGAAAATTGAGAGTTTCAGCAATTACTTATAAATTGATTGAGTTTCAAAACTGTAGCTGTTAATGCCACTACACAAAATTAGCTATAAAGTGAACTGAGTATTCAAAAAAAAAAAAAATGAAAAAGGAAGAATCTCATAAGCAGAGTAGAAGTTAGTGATTGCAATTAACCTTCATCAAAAATAAAATATAACACCAAAGGCAATGTGGACATTTTGCCAGAAAATCAGCATTCTTTTTCATTTTCCATTCTACAAAGTTTTTTGAAAACTAACTTATTAGAATGCATTCAAAGCATTCATGTTTACTTCACAGGTGAAGTCAGGAGCAGCTACACATGTGCTCCTTAACAGGAGAAGAAATGAAAGTCTAACAAAATCCTTTAAGAAACTCCCACCAAAGATTTCCTTTCTGAAATGTTGGAGCAAATCATGGAGCCGTTTTACACTCCCCGTGGTCTTGTGTCTGAAGGTTGTGTACAGTGAAGCAAAGTTAAGAGTAGGGCAATGCCAACTGGAACAGCAGCCAGGCTTCCACCAGGACGGTCCACTGGGCTTCACCGCCGATGTTGTGATGCTGACGTCATATGAAGTAGAAAACACACTTTTTTTTTTTTATCACATTGTCCATGATTTGTATGACTTTTCTTAAGATAGCCTCACTGTACACCTATGAAAGGTGAATGTATGTCAAAACAGACTCAGTGCTCCAGAAAGAGCAATTGACAAGTCCGCATATGGTGAATGAAAGACTAATATACCGTGGGAAAATAGATATTAGCCAATCAATATTTCAGTCAAGTTTTATTAATTAAAAGTTACTTTGGAGAGATACTGACAGTAAGTTAGATATTTGTCTTGTAATCCAAGGTATGTATCAATGTAAACTGGACAAGCAGTCTGATAGTGAAGTTTCTGAACGGAGCTCCCACTGAACATCTGCACAGGACTGGAAGAACATGTTTGTTAGCTCCCAGAGTATTGCAAAGATCCTGCTTAAAAATATCCAACTAAAAATCTAATCATAATCTATCTCTGCTGCAGGATTAGTATGAAAATCCCAGGCTGACACACACTTCAGCAGCTAAGGAGCTACCTTTCTTTATTTCAGATTCTGCCCTTCACTTGCCCGTTGTGAGTCGCATCCAAGCCCTTAGGTGGGTCTTTTAGCAACTGATGTCCTGCATCTCTGCTTTCACACACAAGACCTCTGAGATTTCAGTTGTCCCAATGACATGCACACCTTATGATGCTTAAGGGCCATGCTGTAGAACTTTGAGCTTTCTCCTTAGACTCCTCACTATACCTTGTCCAAATGTTAGTATCCAATCATGAGCTCAGCATCACTCAATAAATGATGAAGATGAGATAGATACAGCAGTGTAAAAGGAAAGTAGGAAGGCTGGGAAAGAGGTAGGGAAAGAAGGAGAGAAACAGAAAGACTTTTCCAGATATAAGGAAATAGGAAAGAAACTGAATACCAATTGCATCATAATATAATTGTTCAGGGGGAAAAAAAAAACTGAGTGGAAATTTTCATCTCCTTTGCACTGCTTTAAAGTGACTTACCAGATTTATTCAGAAAGGATATACAGTCCTGGGGGCTGGGCAGATATCTCTGTGGCACAAGTGCCTGACTGGCAAGGGCAGGGTCATGAGTTTGAACCCCAGTCCCGCAAAAAAAGAAAAAAAGAAAGGATATACAGTCCTGAAAGAAATCTTTCCTATTGACTCACAACTTCCTACTCATTACCACTACTAGAGATGGAAGAAAAAATTGCTGTGTGTGTAAAAGTGCGATCTCTTTGAATGGCTTTTCCATTCTCACAGGCACCCTAAGGCCAAAGGTCCTGTGACTTCGTGGCCAGGTGACAGACAAGCCTCCAGGGAACCTGTCTTCTCCACCTCCAGAAGGCGTGGGCAATTGTCGCTGTCACGCTTTGTCAGGGCAATGCTTTAATGGCCTCTAGGGTTAAACTTTATGCCAACAATCACCGATTCTCCCTCAGTGTCGAAACTAGTTTGTATGCCAGAGATTTTGATTCAGGAAGTCTCAACCAGGGTCTTTAATTGAATGTTTGAATTCAGAAGTATTTAGAGGGGCCAGAAAGATAGCTGAGTGGTCTGAAGTGCCTGCTTTGGCAAGCTTAGGCAAGCACAGGGACCGCAATTTGATCCCCAGTATGGCATGCCATGCCAGCCCTACTCCCAAGCAGGCTGAGCTGGACACACACACACACACACACACACACACACACACACACACACACACACACAAAATATTTTGACTTATCTATATTAGAAAAATATAAACACAAAGGACAGATACATCATCCGGACATGAAGTTCTACTTGTTGTCAGCTCCCAGACTGGATTTTTAGTACACGCCTCTGCTCTGCCCACAATTTGCTTTCAGAAGAAAGAATCATGGGTACTACCCCTTAATATCTGCAAGGTGTTTTAGCACTTGACCAACTTTTCATTTTCATTGTTAGAAGTGATGAAAAAAATGTGTGGAAATCACTAAATCCAAATATGAGTTGAGTCAGAAAACCTGACTGTTGAAATGCTGTGCACTGTATTGCCACTGGTAATCCCAATTCCTTTGTCTTTGTCTTGTGCAAATTAAGTAAGAGAAGTCAAGCGAAGCATTTGCTGAGTAGAGATTTAAATGCTCTTTAGTTGTTTCTGTCTTTGCCTGTTCAGGTACACAAGCCCTTGAACAGCAGCTACCTATTCTATTGTGCATTGGTCATTTCCAGATTCATAACAATTTTAAAAGAAGCTATGAACAGTGGCACTATTTGTAACTCAAGGTGTACACCTCCAGCTCTGGGTAGCATTTATCACTGACAGCCCTTTACATCTTTTTGAGGCTCTGCTATAAATAGGTAACTTTGGAGCCCACTAATCTGGGTTAGTAGTAATTTCATGATATATGTGTTGATCTAAATACATTTGGAGCAAAATAATTAGAAACAAAATTTTGACAGGAAAAAAAAAAACAATGCTATACTACTTCGTCTTGTGCATCTTCATCTGATTTTATATATTATTTATTTTTATTATTTTTCGATTTTGCCAGGTAGATACTTATGATGCTGAGCTGTCTTCCTGGTTCGCTCGCTGTAAATTTTACTTCTGGATTCAAATAGTGTCTTCATTCCAGTTTTAGATTTTATTGCCATCCTCCAGAGAAAGGTTACTGATGCAGCGCAAAGAGCGTGCTGATGTCTAGGGGCCATGTGCTGCATGAGAGACTTAGAAATAGGAGATGGCTTTGGAAACAGCACAAGACCAGCCAGCCTTGTCATGGACACATGTGTGGTAAGCCCAGGGGACACGTCGAAAATGCTGGCACACTCCCTTTTCCATGACTGAGATCGTCTAGTGACAGGCACCTGTTACCCTTTGCTTTCTTTGATTCTCACCTTCATGGTTGTTTACTGTGAGGTGACAGTAAAACAGCGTGCTAACTGTTGGGCCTAGTCCTCTAATCTAGAGGGAGCCAGGGATACTGTGGTTTCTTGGGTTACCACCCAGAGAGGCAGGCACTCACGTATTGTGTAGGTGTCCATATAAGATCCCTAGAAGCACGTGTCCAATGAAACTTTTTACTTACACTTCATGAGGAAAAGAATTTTATCTAGTCCTTTATTTTATCACTGCTCAAAATAAAATATCAAATGATTTTGAAGAAATTTTATCTACTGTTCTTGTATTCAATATTAAGGATTTTTTTTATTTTTAATTTTATTTTAAAGAGTAAAAATAGAAGAAACAAAGATAGGAAAATAGTAACAAATAAGAGTACATATAGTACAGGATTTCCAAAACAAGAAAAAATTTAACAATGGTTGTTTAAGTAATTGTTTTAAATATAAAAATTCTTATTTTGCAAAAAGAATGTAACTTGTGAGTATATATATAGATACAGATAGATAGATACATAGATAGATATAGATATAGATATAGATATCCGTATAGATATCCATATATATCCATATATCCATTCGTTACAAAACCCCCCGTGGTAAGCCACTGTAGAGGAAACAAGGTAAAGCTGTTACCATTGCAGAATCAGAATTGAAAGATTTTCCCATGCCCTTCAGCTATTTCTTGTGGTTGAGGAAGCTACAGTTTGGTGAGTTGGAGGGATGATGAAAACCATAAGACAGACATGGATTATTGTGCTGTGGAAATCAATATTACTTTAGTTTCCAGAATGACAGTTTGCAATCCCCATGTTGTCATAAGATTTCATGGCGATCAATGCAAAATTATCAGTCAATATGCCTTGAGTTGCCAGAGCAAAGCTAGCATTTTATGGGTAGTTTCATGAGCTGTAATGCTGGAAAGGTTGCTGCTTCTCCCTCAACTGGATCCTTGATGGGGTTAATGTTGGTACTGAATTTCAGTGTGCAAGGTTGTTTGCTGCTATTACGGCAGCACTACTGTCAGGGGATGAAATGTCTTTGCTCAGTCAAAATGACAAGTTAGAGTTTTTACCTTTTCTGCTGGTTTTCAGCAGGATCACAACTTCCTCCTGAAGAATACCTTCATTGGTCTTTTAAAAAGAACTGTGCTCCACATAAAATGTGCTTGATTACTTTGACTACACCCACTACCCACCAGCAATGTCACCACAGAAATCATTTTATTATAAGTATTTTAGATCTAAATATATTTTAAATTTGTCATTGCAGTGTTTAAATTTCCGTGCTATGATAGCATAATTTACTTAAATTTAGTATTCTTAAATTTGTATATTTTTTCAACTTTCAAGAGAACAATAATATTCAAGTTCATATTATTTCTGCAAAATTGGTGATGAAAATGTTAAATATGAGAGTACAGTAATTGAAAATAAGGAGGATGTTAAAGGAGATTCCATGTAACTTGATGCTATTACTTTTGGGAATGGATTCATGATTTCCTGGTGCTTCAAATTGAGGTCGTTTGTAAACCCTGTGCATTAGAAATGAATCCCTAGTTGGCAGAATCACTTAGTCCTGAAAGCACAGAAAAAAATTTTTAAAAGTCTAATTAAAGTTTATATTCTACATAACTAAAGACTTATATGCAGTCAATATGCTGCATATGAAAAGATGTCAGTGGAAATGGTGCGCATGTCTTCACTAGGTCAGTACTTGTGGAAGGCTGTGCTGCCAGCCCCATGCTGTGGACCTCTACTCTGGCACCAGAAGTCAGGCCGTCTCTTCCTGATGGAGCTGACAGGCTGGCACAGGTCCTTTTGGCATTTTGATCACTCCTCACTCAGCTCCAGTACTGCATTTTATTGCTAGTCAAGTGACCTCACGCTTGCTGTGCTGTCTTCAAGGATTTGAACAGGCCCCTATTGATGGTGCTCATGTGATACCAGCATGTTCTTAGTTATGAAGTCATGGCCAAAGTCATTGTCACTCATGCCCAGTTATGCATGACAATTCTAAAAAGAACGTGCTACTCGATATTTGCAATCTCATAGCTGTTGACGTTCATTTGGCCAGATAGCTACTTGAGAGGTTGGTTGTTGTTGTTGTTATCCTAAACACTTCTTAGATGTTCACAGTATAGAAACCCTTTAAAGTTAAGATGAGGTCCAGGATGCCTTCTGAGAGTTAGTAACGAAGGCATGCAGAAGTGGGGACATGAGATGTAAGTTCCCAAATGTTCTCTATATCAAGTTCTTACACAAAATAAAAAATGGTCACACTGACGTCAGTCACAAAATAGCAGGCATCCTCTTGGGATCTCTTTGATATAATACAATCAGTATGATCAATAAATGATAAGTAAATAGATGGGCCAATAAAGGCAACAAGGCATCAATGGAGATACACATATTTGAAGTCAGCTTTACTACCAAATTGTTATAAGTTTGGAAATTATATAAAATAATAACTATAAAATATATATCTCTAATGACTTAAGTTGACTTTATCTGTTACATTTGTGTTGTTTTCTTAGCAAAGAGATGTTAATAATCATTATGCTTGTCTCTAAATATAGAGGTATGAATAATATGAATATGCATGCTGCCAACAATGTGGAAAAATTCACAATAATTGTAATTACATTATATAGGAATAGCTACATTTTGAATTTTATTGAAGGACAGGAATAGGAAAAAGTTCACGAATGTGAGAACAGTACTCAAGAAAGTCAACTATTATACCCTGGGAAATGGGTTAACTCAGAAGATACTCAATCACAAATGTCATGCAGTGGTTTAATTACACCACCACACTGAACCTGAAAATGGAAATAACTCTTACAGCTTGGTTCGTTTCAAATCCACCATACATCATAGAAGCAATTAAATAAACTGAAAAAGCATTGTGGTGAAGTTGAAATTCCCATAAATAGGCTGGTGTACAATTCAGGGCCTCTGCCCAACATGGCGGCAGGCATTCCAACACTTGGAAAGCCAATGCTGAGGATGGAAAGGTGGAGGCCAGCCTCAGCGACAGAAGCTTCCTGACTCCTATCTCAGAATAAAAAGTCACATGAAATCTGGTGACACTGCTCTTCATTAAAGACTGCAGGGTTTTTTTATTATTATGACTTTTAATAAGAAATAACAATGCGACAGTTTTAAAACACATTATGGTACATTCCCAATAATTTATACAATGCATATCACTGTGCTTGAGGCATAAAAAGTAAAGCTAGATTAGTATGCTGAGCTGTAAAAGGCTTAAATCAACAGTTCTACCAATTCCCACTACGACTATGGAATATTGTACTATACACACAACTACTTTCTCTTAGTTCAATGAGAAGAAATTTTGTGCACCAATAATGATTGGAAAAATTATCATGTCTGCATCCTGTGCTCCAAATGACTAAAGCCTTCAGTTTTATCTTCACCACATCCCCCAAAAATGAAAGCACGGAAGAACTGATTTCAAATATTTCATTCCAAGTTGCTTCTTACTGTGTCCTTCAAAATATTTTTATGTTACGGGTTTTGTAAGAACCTCTTATGCTAATGACAAAACAGCATGCTTCAAAGCCAAGCAGCCAAGTAAAAATCATCTGAGTGGCAGTGATTCCAGATCTTGATATTTGTTGATGTAGAACACTAGTTCCCATGGATCAGAAGATGTATCACCTTCATCATTCTCACCAGGGGAAATATTACATCACATAGTGGATTATTTGATCACTGTGACAGGATCTAATATGATTTTTTTTAAAAAAAGTCAACTCATTTTGCTAAATCCAATAACTCTACCATTCTCCCTATCACTACTCAAGGTTACTGGTACCAAAAGTTAACAATTTAATCAAAATTCTTACAATCGTAGTCAACACCACAGCGCTACTATACCATAACCATACACTGGTTTACATGCACACCAAAATGTGAATTTACACAGTCGTTATCAAGTTGATGTTTCATAAAATATATACCAGTCCTGTGTGATTTCCATGAAAAAAATAAAATAAGATTTTAGTCTCTTCCCCTTCCATGTCCTCTTGAAATATATGAAACATAGGGGATTATTAGATCCTGCAGGCATATACAAATTATTGGCTTAAGACATTTTATGTTTTTCAAATAACAATTATTAAAATCTGAGTAGATATCTATTGATGTCTAGGGAAAAGCTAACAGAATCTCATTAGTGTTGAGGTTAGTGCTTTGTGAAAATAGAATTTTATTCATGTTAATAAAGTGTTGTTACTACCTATTACAGTATAAGGAAAAACAGCTCCTCTGCTGCCGATGTCAGTTTACCTGGGAAGATTAAATTACTCTATCATATATTTATGTCATACAATATACAAAAAGTGTCATTTACTAGAAAATGTCAAGGTTTCATCTTAAAATGAAAAAAAAAAAAATCCATCTCAGTTTGAAAGATTCCTTTCAGTCTCCTTTTCTGGCTCCGAGCTCTTTGGTCTCCCACTGCATTTCTGGGTCAATTCATCACCCCCACCAGTTTTGGAGTCAGTGTAATGGATGCAGAATTTCCAATCAACAGCCTCAGGACCCTGCTCTCAATAGGACGTTCATCAGACAGCTCTTCGTGATTTGGGATCCCTGAGTTGGGTCATGATTTCCAGCCGCCTGCGCTGCTTCCAGGCTGTTCTCATTTCCAATCAGGATGGAAGCAGAGGGCTTCACAGGAAGGACCAGTGTGTGTCCTATTGTCTCTAACTCAAAGATTCTAACAGGAATAGATTTCTTTTTGCATTGCTCTGACTTTCTGCTGTTGCTTCTTCAAATAGCCCTACACAGAACACCACCCAAAGGACTGTCGTTCCTATTCTGTCTTACTGCAGAGAACTAAATTTAATCTAAGCATAAGGTGATATCTCAAATCAAAGATACCCAAAATGGGTAAGCACCATGCCTTTAACTGACCTCTAGAATCTGTTTTAATACTCACCATTGATAGAAAATGAAAACTGAAATTGTAGCTGAGTCAATCTGACCACAAGTTGTGTGCTATTTGCATCAACCTGTGTTCTGTGTTTCCTGTGGGCAGCTGGTTCTTCTGCTCATCCTCTGTGGTGCAAAGAAAAGACTATGCCTTACTCTTGAGCCACAACATAGTGGTGACCCTCCTCAAATATTACTGATGAAAATGTCATTTACCAACTCAAAAGAAGAACAGACAAATACAAAAACGAACTCATTATTTCTAGAGGAAAAAATATTTCCATACAGACATGACTCATTATAATTAATGTCTATATATGTCCTACTCTCCTAAGAAAGTTACTGCTATATGAAATAGAAGATTACTTCATTCAATAAAAAAAATCACTTATTGAGATTTCATTTTGGAATTTGCTTGCTTGTAGATAGTGTTCAGTCTGAAATATAAATAGTTCAACAAGTTTGTTTAGTTAAAGATGATTTCAAAACTAGATTTCAATATGAGATCTTAGCAATCTAATATGTTTTACAGTTGTAATTATTTTCAATGCAAGCATATGAATTTTACTGTTTTGTGTTTTCATTGTAATATGCTTCACTCAGAAAATTTTAAGCATTTCCATTAGCTGAAAGTTGAAAGGCGGAACAATTTCTTTTGTTTCTAGATAGAAAGCAAAAGAAAATCATCCTCCATTTTCAACAATTATATCAACAAAAATTGTTATCTGCAAGGGCATTTCATATTAGCATCACATTCATGAGGCTAAGTTTTAACCTGTGAGCTCTGTAGAGTCTGAGCATAAATTCTCAGAGTTTTTCCTTTCTTTAATGATAGATTTTTGCATGTATCTCACTACATGGATGTTCCTTGGAGTAAGGAAAGTGGAACGCATCATTGGTTTGTGTAAGCTTCTCACCAGAGATCCTCCCCTCACTCGCATTAGTGAGTCAAACCTCCTTTCAAATCAGTGGCAGCTCTGGCTTCTCATGGGGGTGTGAAACCAACTGTGAACAGTGCATGTGGACCTCCTGCTTGACGATCTGAGGTGGAGCTGAGGCAGAGATGCTAGAGCTGAGGGAGCAGCTGCAAATATGGTTGGTATTAGCAGAAAGATGCAGGTGTGCAGAGGCCCAAGAACTCAACTACGTACAGACTATAACAAACCCTTAACAGCAACTGATGGGTAACAATGAAGCTGCAGCTGGTGAGGGACTAAAACAAGATTATGGAATAATCTGAATAAATTTAATCTGAATAAGTTTCAAGATTATGGAATAATCTGAATAATCTGAATAAGTATCTGCCAAGGCAAGTACAGGCACTTATTAGCTTGATGTGCCCCATCATTTAGCACCTTCATGACAGGGATGCAAAAAGTGAAGGGTTCAATCCCCCCACCACATGTTGTGCCGGCCCTGCCCTTAGGTGCACTGAGCTGGCTGCAGAGTCCCAGCCTGGTGGCATAAGCCTATAATCCCAGTGCTGGGGAAACTCAAAACAAGAGAATCACTAGACATCTCAACTGGGTAGTGAGGTGTGGTAGTAACCAAATACATTTTTTAAAATGTTTACTACAGGTATATTATGTTAAGCAACACTATTTAGATGCCACTGTCTCTGAACAGCCCTAGATGGGGTTGTCTAGTTGCAGAAAAACTTCCTCAGCACTCTAACTGATTCTGCATTATGGTGAGTCATATATTAATTTTAATATATGTTGCAAAGTAATAATAACAGAAATAATGTGAGCAAGAAGTGGCAAGCCCTTAAATCACCCTGAAGGCAGTTCCAAGATGGAGACCACTACTATAGAATGAAGGACGCTTGCTCTAAAGAGAACCTCATCTTTTTGTCTATCACATATTCTGTATTTAAATATTGAGAAAATGTTCTCAAAAGAAAAATCTGTGTTCGATGATTGTACTGCAAACTGTGTGCTTTCTATGCTTGATGTTTCAATGTTCGCTTTAGGGTCTGTGATGCAGAGAACAAGGCCCGCCTGGTTGTTTCCGGACACCTGTGGTCACCTTTGATGCTTCACAGTGTGTACGGGCCTGTGAAACGATGCTTTGTACTGTACCCTCCTCTGTCCTCAGAGCCCGTAGACCTGAAGCAATGCTTATAACACCTTTGCCCTTTCCTAACAGGAGGATGGTAAAGAAACAGTCAGTGAATGTAATTTAAAGAGTATTTAAAGAGTGTTTAATTATTAAATGCTATGACATTGTAATGTTAATCTAAAGAGAGTTTAATTATTTAAAGAGGGTTAAATTAATGAGCATGCTGTTGTCCATAGAGAACAGCGACCTGGCAAGGTTATCTGGTGTTCCTAAAAGGATGTCTGAAGATGTAAGAAGTTGCACAGCAAATATTTATTTTTCACATTTTTTGGTGTAATTAACAGAATCTTGATAGATTCGTTCTGGTTCCAGGTGTTGCATGAGTTGAGAAGATGACTACATCTACAATTGTAAGAAATCTTGACAGGGCTCAAATTTCAGTGACTGTGCCTAGTGCAAGGTTACAGTTCCGCACCAGGTAGGTGGCATTCCCCCAAGAGTGTTTCCAAAGCTACGAGCTGCCAGAGGATTCGATCTTTCAAATGCGTAAAAATGATGACGTACAGCTCAATGTGTGTGTGTGTGTGTGTGTGTGTTTGTCTGTCTGTCTGTCTGTCTGTCTGTCTGTCTGTGTGCCATGTTCCATAAAGAGCCTGTCGGAAAATATATATATCAAATCTATCTATGTTATAAAAACCATATTTATTTCCACAAATTGTAAATCAATTAAAAAAAAAGTGTCACTGCTAAAATGTGACTTCAACTCATGCCCTAAGAATGGCTAGAATAAATTTCACACCTCTCAAGATGTTAAATAAATCAGCATGAGAAAGTCTCGGTAAAAAGGTGTGTGTAGGAATTTGGACCAAAATCATAACTGAAAATGAAACAAATGCAAAGAATCAATGCTATGGAATAAATGTTAAATACCAGTGAAATTTTTAAAGGAATTATAAGTAAGCCTTTATGAATATATAGTCTTTGAAAGTATGTTTTAATTAATACTTATATTTTTCTTGAAGTCAGGACCATAGATTTATACTATTGAAAAACATACTTTTTTAATTCTAATTCCTATAGAAACAGTCCTTCTAAGTGTGTCATGAAGTCAAAAATCAAGAGGCACTTTATTAAATTTCTCATAAGTTAAATAGTATAAAAAGGACACAATGATAGCAAAATTCTATGATTTTTGTGTTTCTAAATTTCTTATAAAATTACAGCTAGCAAAAAGGGCTTTAGAAATAGCGATGTCCAATAGCTCATCAAAATGAGAGTTGTTCTTTTTTGTTGTTGTTGTTGCTATTTGTTTCTTACTTCTTTTTTCAGATGAGGAACTAGGAACTCAGTTTAAATTATATGTAAAGTCAACAACCAGTAAAGCTTAAAGTTACAGCCTGAAGATGAAACAGTGGCATCTCTATCCTAGAGAAAATTCTATTTCCATAAGAAGGTTAAGAATAAAAGAAAAATGTTTGTCCATTACCAGTTATTCATTTTGCCTTGTATT
>PVKN010021435.1:0-15533 GCA_004027915.1 Capromys pilorides
TTTGAATTACCATCACAGAGAAACTTACTGAGGAAGAATGGTCATGTTCATCAGGTATGTGGAGTCAGAATGATGGAACCAGAGACAAAAGAGAAGGAAGAAAATGTGGCTAAGAGCCCTGCTTGTGTTGTGTTTGTGGTATATTACACAAATAGACCAGTGATCCTGATATTCTTGTCAAAGATAATGACAGCAGGAAGCTGGAAGAATATTTCAGGCACAGTGCAGTAGTGGTAAGGGCATTGGCTCCAGGGTCAAGTTAACTGGGATTATAAACTGCCTTTTCACTATGTAACTTAGACCAGTGATCATTTTGGTGTTTCCAAGTTCTCCTTTTTGTACCATAATGGAGCTGAATGGAACTTTAATACTATTCCAGCTCAAAACTCAATAATATAACACTAGGTAGGAAAGCACACATAGATCCTGGCCTTCAAGACTGCCAAAAGCTTTTTTTCTTTCAGAAAAGCATGTTGGTTTAGTCCCCTACCTTGTTTCTGTAATCCCAGAGCTCAAATTGTATGAATGGTGGTATTGCAAGCAGCATGCTTCAGAATAAGAGGGTGGCAATGAGCACATTAAAGAGGAAAGGGTTGGAAGGGAGAGTAGTGTTTGTGACAGAAAAAAGCAGCTTCCTTTTTTATTTTTTATTATATTCCCTATAAGTTATTTAAAAATAAATCACAAAATGAGGGGATGAAAATATTTTGGACTTTTGAGGAAAATCTGAAAATACCTGAATTAGAATTCAGCCTTTGGATCCAAGATTCCTAATTCCTTTATATGTGTGATACACACACACATGCACGCACACACACACACACACACACACACACACACACTCACACATCTGAAACATGAAATTTAAATGAGATAATTCCTAACAGATGACACATGTTCAGTAAATAGTCTCTTAATTTGATCTCCCCAAATTGGCTTACTCTGTTTCCCATCTTACATAGTACAGACTGGTTAAAAAGACGAACGCACAAGACTGCTTAAAAATCTGTGTCTAGAGTATGTAAACAACGTGTGATGGGGAGAGAGGAACCTGTAACAGAAAATCCTGGGTAATGAAACATCTTCCTTTTTGTTTTGTAGCCTTATGATTTTCTGGTTCCTGAAACCCACGAAATGTTTACCAAAACAGCATCCTGAACTGCGTTTACAACATTTTACCGACAGGCAGACTCACACACAGACAGAAGAAGAAGAACGAGACACCACCCGAAGTTAGCAAGCTAGATCCTCCTTGTTTTTGCACCCTGAAGTACCTGGAGCCCCCCAAGCAGAGTACAGGGCAAGGCAGAAAAACCGAAAAGCAGAGAACCTTTAACTTGCTTTCTAGTTAAACACCACTCTGTCTTTCTGTGATTGTAATAGTTTCACTTTGCAGAGAATGCTGGCCCTTCCCAAGCCATCAATTCTTCAGAGGTACTAGGTCCTGGCTGCTGACAACTTCAGAACCACGGACAGCACCAGCACCTTTGTCTTTGCCTAAATTCCCGGCGTTCTTTCGAACTCCAGGTCTCCAGGAAGTCAGGTCCTCCGGTGTTCCTTAGTTAACTTCAATCATAGACTGCCCTCGCCACTTCGGCGAGTTCTTCCCCATAGCTGCCTCAAGAACTCAAAGAACTGAGCTTCGCACAGGTAGGGGGGTGAGGAGTGGCTAGAACAGACAAAAACCCGGCTATTGCAGCTTCTATTTTACTCTTCAATCGCAATATAAAATGCACACGGAGTGGGGTGAGTCAGAAAAGAGAAGGAGGTTTGGGGCTAGGCTGCGCTGCTCCAGCCTTCTGTATTCTTGCGCAATTGATATGCTTTGGGGCGAGGGCGGGAGGTGAGGACACTGGAGGGGAGAGGCGGTGCGGGAGAAAGTCCTCGCCCCAGGTTGCTCGCCTTGGGCAGGAAGCTGCCCCGGACACTTCTCCCGTCACGTCCTTCTCGCCACCTCCAGCTTGTCACGGGTCTCCAGGGATAGATGCCCACGCGGCGCACCAGCCTAGTCCGGGCGCCAGGCTCAGCAGGAGTCAGTCCCTTTGAAGAGTTTGCTCTCAGGTAAAAGGGCAGACGTTGCAACCCCTTTCTTCTCCGGCTGCGGCCGGAAAAGCCTCTCTTCCTTTCCAGTCTCGATCCGGGGCCGGGAACCGAGCGGGCTGAGCCAGATGCGCGCTCAGGAGGGGAGGAAAGGACGGGCCCAGCCTCCGCCAGGACCCAGGCGGCCCAGGCGCTGCCCCAGCTCCTTTCCGTCTGCTCCTTGTCCCCCGCCCCTCCTGCAGTTCCCGAGGGTAGAGCCCGGAATCCCCGGACCGCGGGCGCTGACCCTACGCGGTTCACGGCCAACCGGAGACACCTCATCCTCATTTTAGGGAACCTCTCCCCGAAGGGTGCCCTCAGCCTCCTCGCCATGTTCCTGCTCCCCCCTCCCAGTGGCTCCTGCTCCCGGCTTTATCCCAGTCATGGGGATCCAGTTGAGGCGCGGGGGTCATACTGTGATGAAGGGGGTCGTCACTCACCAGAGCACTGGAGCAGATGAACTGGCTGCCGGGGCTGGCGGCTGGCGTCCGCTCTCAAAGCAGGGCTGTCTCTCTAGCTGTGATGGGGTGGGGGAGTGGGGGGGTGACAGCGAAGGCAAGCGGGAGGCTGCCGCTGCTGCTGAACAGCTCCTCAATTATTCAGATCGGCCCCCCCCACCGGAGTCCCTCCCCGAGCCTGCCAGTCCTCCCTCCAGCTCTCCTGGCCCCGCCTCCTTGGCATCACGTGGGTAGTCCAAGCCCTTACGTTACCAAGTCCAAGCCTTGCACCAGGTCGTTCTTTCTACTCCACTGTCTGCCACTCTTAGCTCGCTGCCCTTCTGAGTCTCTCTCTAGTCAGGCCTCCGGTACCCCAGGAGTGTGCAGAGCCCAGTGGGACCAGGAGTAAGGGCAGTTATGGGCAGGGCAGCAGGGCTGGGCAGGACTATGCAGTGGCAGTGTTAGGAGGGTGTCTGTCAGCAGCTCCATCTCTGCTTGACTCAGCCTCCAGGGCTTGTTTCCTGCCCTCTGGAAACTTCCCCCTCCTCTTTCCTGTAATTGCTCTTTAACTTCTTCCACCCACCTGGAACTAAGACAAAGAAAGGATGGGAAGACTGATTTCACCTCTATTGCCACAGAAGAGAAGGCCCACAGGTCAAGTAGGCCAGTTTATTTTTGGGCTCATTCACGTTGTATTGTGTGTGTAAAGACCATGGGCTTGGGTTTTGGAGACCCACCAGCAATTTCAGTCTTGGTATCTTTTTTCTCTCATCTGTGAAATAACCACCCCCAGGACTTTTATTAAAATTAGAAATCATCACAGTTTGGGAATTGCTGAGCCAGTTCTAGACACATATTTGGAGATTAGTATTGAGGGTCCTTCTTCCCTTGCTTAGGTTAAAATGAATATCAGAAAGAATCTGCTGTATCAGTAAAATGAAAATATATTTTTTAAACATGGAATGAGTTTACTGTGAGGTCAACACAGATGGAAAACCAGTCTAAATGGGAAGAAGAAAGGCACAAGGCTTGTGTTTTATATTGGCTCCTTATGGTGAATGTCATTGAGGCATGCTATGTCTTCAAAGGGTATGGTCTAGTTAGGACCAATTCAAGCGTGATTGGCCTCATCAATGAATGGATTACTTATTGATTCAGATGGAAGTTATACACATAAATTCTTTCACCTTTGCCTAAGCCCTTAAAATATATGGGACTAATGAAATAGGACTCCCTGCTTGTAGACAGTTTCAATGAACTTCTGTTTGAGAAGAATTCTAGCTCACTGGGCCAGGGAGATAGTTCAGGGGCATAACTGCCTGGCAAGCCCAAGATTCTGAGTTTGATCCCCAATACCACTGTAAATAAACATTGCTGAATGCAATGTAAGTTTCAGCATGTAGTACACTAGCTGTCTGAGAACCCCTCTTTAAAGTGGAGCAGTGCAAATCTAGTTTTAGATCATTAGTCTTCCCTGGACTCTATGGATCTTGGATTTTCTTCTTCTCAAAAAGGCAACAAATCATGGCATGGACAATCGTGCTAACTCCACCTAGCTCAAGCTCAGTACTACCTTGAACCAGTACTCAGGCCTGAAGTCTTGAGACATGTCCATAATTCAAACTTCTGAGTGGTCCTGTAGAGCATATCAGATCTCCTGAGAGTCTTAAAAAGTTGTAACAGAATGTGGAGAGAAGGTAAAGTTAAGGAAGCAGAAATGTGGTATGCTAGTAAAAGCTCTGCCAGTTACTTTTATTCTTTTGGTAAATCAGTTAATCAGAGTCTTATCTTTAAAAACAGAACAGTAATGTCTACTTTCTTTCTGTATAAGATAATTGAGATGCTCAGATGGAGTAATGCATAAGAAGCTACTATAAAAGTTAATGAAAAATTCAGGTTATTAATATATGGACTGAGGAAAGGCTTGAGCCTATTCTAGTTCAGATGTATTTCAGGGGTGAGGAGATGGGAAGATGGAATTTGTTCCAAAACAGCCAGCCACTAAGTCAGTGTGTCTCTGTGAGTTTGCAAATGTGCAATACCTGGAAGTCAAGGGCTGTAGTACTTTAAGACAGTTTCATCAGAAATTTCCCTTGGACTCTGAATGATTTTTTCAAGTGAGTTTTAAATGCTTGAGTCAACTTTACCCAGAAAGAGCAGAAAAAGGAGCTCAGGGGGCAGACCTTGCACAGATTGCAATACAATGTTACACCTTAACAAGATTTCCTGATAAGGTTTCTCTTCGGTCATTTCTTACTTAAGGCTCTTCTCTTTTGCCTGCTGGCAGTTGACTTTGTCATAAGCCACTGAAAGCTCTTTCTTGCTGTAGGTAGCACATTAATGAACCAATAAATAGAAATGCAGTGAACAAAATATTAAAGCCAAACACAACAACGCAACTGATATATATCTGTTTCAAAGTTAAATAATCATATTATAGAAGGACTGCTAATTAGTTCTTGAAAGGTACATCTTAGATTTCTTTTTCCAGCAAGTGGAATATGAAAGTATTGGTCGATTGGGTCAACATATTTTAGACAGAAGATATTCGTGAACAATGCAGAAGACACTGTAAAAGCTTGCAGTCTATGGGACGGAGTGAGAGCATAAACAAGTAGACAAAGCAGTGAGATAAGTGCTACAATAGAAAATGAGGGCTGGCCAAATAGATCAGCAGGTTAAAGCACCTACAAGCAGGAATAGGGGCCAAGGGTTTGATCCCCAGGCCTGCTATGCCATCTCCCCCCCAGGAGGGTTGGCTGAACCAGCAATTGAGACTGTGTGTGATGGTATGCACCTGTAATCCCAACTCTTGGGAGGCTATAAACAGGTGGATCGCTACAAGTCCAATCTAGTAGTGAGACCCTGAACACCCTGTAGGCCCATCCCTAAAATAAAAATAAAAAAGGAAAAGAAAATGAAAGCAATATAATAAGAAGTAAAAGATTAGTTAACTAATGGGGAGCCAGCATAAACATACGTGAGCCCTAGACACAAAACTGTTACTCTCCAATGTAAGGCAGAATGCTTTTACTCAGAGCCTTTTGGTAGAACTGAGGGAAGTCACTAAAATCTTCCATGGTTTTTCTCCTGGGCTGGATGGTGACCAGGCCATGAGGGGACTGACCAGATGCCTTAACAGCAATTGTCCATTTCTGTCTAATGATGACTACCTGATGCTTTCTTCCAGAAGGGCTCCAAGCTCATCAGTGCTCCTGACTCTTGCCCCTGAGCAGATTCAAAAGCTAAGAATTGAAGATACTGACTGGCCAGAGATGGGGTCTGAAGCCCTTCAAAGGCAATACTATTCTTGGGCCAACTGAGGACAAAAAAGAAGAGAAATAAGCAGAACTTAGCACATCATACACATGCATGAAAGACACATGAAACAAATAACCTGCTGTGAGGACTCTACCTATTAGACTGGAAGTTTAGTACTTACGCAGGAGTAATTCTTTCCTGGGTATCAAAATTCCCAGAGGAAGGAGCGGTTACGTGACCATTTCATTCGTCAGTTTGCAAGCCGATGTGGCACTCTCCCCATGCCTGCTTCATGCAGAGTGAATAAAGTTGCTTATTGAGCAATGCTGTGTGACAACTTAGAGGTCAGAAACGTCAGACCAATGGAGTTATCTGACATGAAAGAAAATATTAAAACAAACATTTCTTCCCATTTATTAAGTGTTTTCTATAAATGCATTCACTTTTCTGAATTAATCTGCTTCATAGAGGTTTCTATCATAACTTAGATAGACAACTGGTATCCCTTGCCATAAATATAAGGCAACCATTTAAACACAGTGAGATAGAACAGCACCATTAAATCAGGCTAAACACTTTTGTCTTCCCAAGAAACTGAAGTTTGCCTTTCCCTTGTTAAAAGAGAAATTAGCAGCTATTAATGAGGTGTTAAAGACAATGGCATCAAACTGAGACTTTATTTATAAAGTAGCCAGAAAGACTGAAATACAAATAGAAAAAGACTAACTTCTCACTCTTTTACAGGTCATTTACTGTCAAGTGTAACTACCATCTAAGCCAGTATTTCTCTAGTTTTGATGTGCATCAGAATCATCTAGAAGATCTTGTTTAAAAAGCAGAAATGGATTCAATAGGTCTGGAGTGAGATCCAACGACTTACAATTCTCAAAATATCTCAATGATGCCAGTGTTACTGGTTCTTGGACCACTTGTGCTGGCAAGGATTTAATGTTCCAGTGAAGGTACATGACTGACTTGGGGGAGATGCTAGGTCTTATTTTATTGCTCAGTCAAGTGAGCACTTATGGGGTATAATTAACCTAAGATCCTACAACTAGTTGGTAGAAAATCCAGAGCTAAGTCTCACATTTCTTAGGTCTCCTGCCTTATAGTCCAGGGCTCTTGAAAGATTCATAAGGTCACAATTTGCTTATTTGAATAAGACAATGATGACAACAACAGAGATGAGAAAAAAATGTTTTTATGAGGACTATAATGTGAAAGTCAAGATTCTGGATGCCATACTCTATAAACTGTTTTGTGGTAATGAACATACCTAAACTCTCTGTAGCTTAAGACAACAAATATTTCACATAATGTATCTACTGGGGGTCTACATGTGCTGTGTTCCATCTCAAAGCTAAAATGGTGAATTTCTTTTCACTTTTTAAATATATTTGGTACAGGATCTCATTATACAACTTGGACTCATAGTGATCCTGTTTTCAGCCTCTCCAGTACTGGGATTACAGGCAGGCACCATACCCAGACTCGGATGCCAGCTCAGCATGTCCAGGGGCAGGGCCAGCATGGCATGTGGTCCCGGAGATTGAACCCTGGTTCCTGCACTTGCCTAAACAGGCACTTAGTCTGCTGAGCTATATTACCAGCCTTAAAATGATGATTTTCTGATGCTCTGTTTAACAGGACATTTCAGAGTTAACAGGATGAGCAAGCCCAGGCCCAGAGGACTTTGCGCCAGAAAGTAAATACGCTGTCCAGGATGTGATGCTTATCACTGCTGCCCATGGTTGGCTAGGAACTACTCATAGGGCTCCACTCAACTACAGTCACATACTACTTCTTTCTGCCAGCAATGAGAAGAGAGTCAGAGACAGAGAATAGTAAAATGTTCTACCATATGCATAGTTTCTCTATTGCTATCCATCCTTGATTCTATCTTGATCTTATCCCTCTCCTCATGCTCCCTTGTCAAGTTCTTTATACCAGTGAAGTTGCCGTTGATCTTAACTACTTTTCTCTTTGTTGAGACAAAATACTCGACACCAAAAGATAAAGGGGAAAAGTTTATTTAGCTTGCAGTTTGTAGAGGTTTCCTTCTGTAATCATCTCTGTCCAATGGAAGGTAACTTGCAGTGGAGTATTGCAGAGGAAAAACAATCCATGGCAGGCAGGAAACAATAAAAGCAAACAAGCAAGGGATCTTAACAGCATCTTTGTGTCCCTTTTATATTATATTCAGGTTACCACATTTAGAGTGGTACCAAACTAGTCAGTGCCTGATTTAGTAATCACACACTCTTAATCTCTGCATCACACACTCTAGATCCAACCACTTCTGAAAAACATCTCACATATGGGGCCAGATATATAGTTCAGGGCCACAAGTTCCTGGCTGGTAAGTGCAAGATCCTGAGTTTAACTCCCAATAAAAAAAAAAAAAAGTCCTACCTACGACCTCATGAGGCTTTGGGGAAACATCTAGACACAAATCCTAACACCACAAGGCTGATTTCTCCCTTGGTCCTATTGCCAAATGTCAAAGGAAAACCCAGGACCACAGGAAACCCATGACAACAAGGGCTTCAAAAGAGAGAGGCCAGTGAGGAAATGTGGTCAACATGACTAGGAGGGAGAAAGCACCAGAGAAAAAGGGAAGGAAGAGAAAGGAAAGGGAACTGTCATTTCTTCAGTGCTATGGCCTATAGTAGAACATTTAAATAATTTTGTCCCCAGAATATTCTTTTCAGGGTTTTAGTATCCTGATCTGCATACAAAGAAACAGAGGCCCAGAAGGCTTATCTAATGTGCTAAAGTCAACATAGAAAGTAAACCAAGATCTATGCCAGATTGTAAATCTAGTTTCTTTCTAAGAAGGCTGAGAAAGTCATTCTCACAAAGCCTCAGGGCCCTACAGAATGGACCACTCATTCACACTGACATTAGAATTTCTGAGACTTGGTTTCGCTCCAATTTTAGTATATGTGCTGCTGAAGCAAGCACTGAGACTTGGTTTTGCCATAAGATGCAAGTGAAAACAGAAAGCTGAAACATAGTAGCTCCCGCATGGGCTGCTATTCTCTTCCTAGGAGACCATGCTTCTTGTGAAGCTGCTGAATGGAGATGTATTCCTGACTGCCCATCATACTAAAAACTAATCTTACTTTTCGGTCTTTTGTGTCACTTCAACACGTATCTCTCTACACAATACTATATAATACTATAAGAGCAATAGGTGAAATTAATAGTCTAAGGATATGATAGAACATAATTTTTGAGTCCATATGAACAATTTAAAATAAACATCATTTATAATAATAATCAATAATAAAATTTATGACACACAATTTGCAAAATATTAAGGGGCATTTTTCACAGTTTAGAAAGGGGTAACTACTTGGAAGTTGACCTTATTCTGGGTGGTGAAGGATGTGATAAATGAGGTTAGTGGGTGTTGGGTGGGTGTTTCTCAGAGGCCTGGGAGTGAAAGTTCTAAAACTGCCCCATGTGCTGCTAAGGTCCTCAAGTACATACTAACAGTATTTGGTAACTTATTTTCTGGGACTTAGTATCCCTACTGTGAAAAGTGATAACAATACCTTACTTAAGAATTGTGGTGGAGATTGGAATAATATTCCTAAAGTGCCTAGTATATATTGTTGTTCAATATTGATGACCATTTTTGATGTTAATAAGATGGATACAAAGGGCATCCATGAGGCTCAGCCTCTATCTATGTGAGTGAACTCTACTTGAGTGTTCCAGCACTACCATTGTAGTTCCTTGTTCTGAGACTCCATTTGTTCTTACGAATGAAGGAATGAGGACAGTTTCTTCTTAAATTTCTTCCTTAGTGTTGAGTCTCTGGACTAGGAGCTGTGTGACCTTCCTAGGTTGGACTAGGTGAACCCGGTGGAGTAATGAGAAGAATAATAGCGCATGCTAAATGATATCTAGACCCAGAGGCAGTTACTGAGCCTGAGGCACTGTTCATCTTCATTTTCCAGCCATTATTACCAACCACGATCTAATACAATCATAAGCAGTGAGGAATGACCACAGGGCAAGGGACAATTGTTTAAGCCACCTTTGCCTTTAAGAAATGTCATATGGATGAAGAAGTGTCCTCAGTATCAGGTTTGAATACAAAACAAAAATGTCAAGCACAGAAGAGAACTAGAGGGAGGGAGGGAAATGACACTGTAAAGGGACTGTTAACTTGCCAAGTCTCATCAGCCCATGATATTGTCACCAAATGGAAAATGCAATGTACTGAGAGTGGATCAATTATGGTCACAGCAGATTCCCTTCCTGAGATGGACAGACAAATCACTACCCTCAAAATAAACATCCATCACACAAAACAGTGATTATTTTATTGTTAGTCTTTTAAAGATATGTATTCACCTGCTGTGTGTAAGCTTTCCCCTGTTTAATTCAATGACTTTTAGAAAATGAGAGTATTTCATTCCATTTACTCATTTCTTAAAGCTCTTAAGAAGGCCAAGATCTGTGTAAAGTGTTCCAGCACATTAGATGAAAGTGATGAGACAATTTAGAAAAGGGATGGAATTGTAATCTTTCTGTCTTCCAGGTCCCAGCTCCAGAAGGCCTAAGTCATCCACCCAGATGTCTGTTTTCAGAATCCCCAGGGAGTGCTTGCAGCCTGCATGCTCCATTCCCCCTCCCTCCATAAGGCATTGTGGTATTTAATCACCCTTGCCTGAGGGCTGGCTGTGTCTCACTGTCTCAGGTACCAGGAGTATCTTTAAAATGACTGAAGGCGAGAACCAGTATGCTTTGCTTGAAAGATTCATTCATTCAGTCTTTTTGAGTGCTGGTCTTCAGCTCTGTAGCTAGCCCTCAGATTGGACTGGGATATCTTCCTTATGTGGCTTGAGGATGCTTCTACAATCTTTCAGATTTGGAAACATGGCTGAGCCTCTGGGGTCAAGTCTCAAGTCACACATCAAATTGCTACTCTTTAGGTCTGACCTTGCAGGTCTCACTTTTAATCATCCTTGTAAAGGAGGCGTATTAAGTTTTATTAAATTTTAAAAAAAAAGAATAAAAATAGTAAAAAATTTATAAATGATACAGAATATCCCTGAACAAAACAATAAAAATACAACAATGGTTGTTATATTGTATAATGTTGTCTTCAAATTAGCTGTTTAGATTACCACATATAAGCATGCAAAATTGGTTTAAAAAATTATAAGAAATTAAAAAGGAGAAAGAAAAAATTTAAGCATTAATGGCTCCTTTCAATAAACTAGCAGAAATCAGCAGTACAGTTATCCAAGCTATCCTGTGTATGTACACAAACACTTCTTTTCCCTTTCTTTTTTTCTTTCTTTTGTCCTTTTCTTCATCCCAGTTCTTCCTTCACTTTGAACAGATTCTTTCCCCTTCACAGTATCTATTGTACCTTTCAGATTTCATTTACTCTTTCAGATTCTTACACTGGTGAGACAATATGATGTTTGCACATGCAGGTCTGATTTATGTGATTTTACGAATATTGTCTCTAGTTGCATCCATTTACCTATAAAAGCTTCGTGTTTATTTTCTTTAATAGCTGATTAATACTCCACGGTGTAAAATATTCACATCTTTTTTTCTCCATCTCTCAGTTGATGGGCATTTGGGCTGTTTCCAAGATTTAGCTATGACAAATTGTGCTGCTATAAACATGGGTGCACGTATATCTCTGTGGTATGATGATTTCAGTTCTTTTGGAAAAATACCCAGAAGGGTAATAGTTGAGTTCAATGGGACCTCTAATCTTAGTTTTTCAAGGAATCTCCACATTGATTTCCATAGCAGTTGTTCCAGTTCCTCCACTCCCACCAACAGTGGAGGCAGGTTCCTTTTGCCTCACAGTCCCTTCAGCATTTGTTATTGATTGACCTTTTGATGATAGCTGTTCTTTCTGAGGTGAGATGATCCATGTTTATATATCTATGTTCAGAAAAGGCTTGATCTTCTGTTAAACAGTGCTGCAGTTGGAAAGCCCCTTTGTCATGGGGGAAATCTGTTCTAAGAAATAAAGATGGTTCTCCCTACCTGTGCCTTCTGATAACCAATTGCAGTGGCCTGCCTTATCCATGGCATCTGTTTCATCTTGTGCTGCTCCACATACGCTCTGGGAGTTCTACCTTCTGATATGATGATATTATAATTAAGATGGTGATGACAACATAGTATGCTCCTGTAATGGTTGATATAGTATGTCCACTTGAGAAATGAGAAATTTAGAAGCTTAAGTGACTCAGCAGGTAGCCAGGGTCCTCACTTTGTAAACATCCTGAGCTTGCAGAAGAGGAGGGCAAGGAAATGGGGGGGGGGGTGGCGTGAATAGCCAGCGCACCACATAAGTGAGAAAAAGAGGCTTGCTCTCCCCTTTCTGCTCTTGCTGCTTTTGTTGTCTTCTGCACTTTGAGCTGTTGCCCTATGCCATGCCATTCTGCCTAGGAACCAGCTGATTATGGAGTGAAATCTCCACAAACTGTGAGCTAAATAAACCTTTCCTTCCTTAATTTGGGGTGTTGGGTATTTTGTCTCAAAAACAAGAGACAAGTAATCCAGATAGTTTCCTCCACCCCAACCCTTTACCCTAGCTGAATCAGCTGCTGCTCTAGGACTTGTCTTAGAAATATTTGTACCCATTAATGGTATGATCAGAAGTACTTGAAGCTATAATGGGAAATGACACAAGTTTAATCCCATCTCACAATAGCTTAAAGACTATAATTGTTGTGTCCAGAACAGATGCTGACAACAGCTGGTTTAACAAGCAAGTACACATCTCTTTTAAATTCTGTAAATAGCTTTCACATTTCTGATCCCTTATTAAATGAACTCTGCATAAAACTTGGGCTTTCTCACTCATGCTAATGTGTGTGTAGCTGGTTAGAAATCCTCATAAAGCAGGAGAAAAGATGTCAGTGTGGAAGAGAGTAACATAGAATGCTTGTCTTCCTTAGAAAGACGATCTGACTTCTGGCTTTGAGAGGACATTGTGTCTAGTTAGAGGAGCAGCACTAAATATTTTTAGCATTATGCCTTTTTTCCTATCTGATGAGTGCATTCAAGTTCATGTCAAGTTCAAGTTCATGTTTATGTGGGGGTCAGTTGGAGGAATGGAGGTAGCCTTCGGTGACATGAGGAATGGAAATGATTGATCTGGTCTGAGGTTCCCCTAATGTGATGAGGACTTTTCAAGGAGGAGATATATATTTGAACAAACTGGAGAAAATGGAAATAAAAATTATTTTTTTTAATATGTGTGATTTCAGTTTGATGAGGAAGGCCAGAAGACTTTTCCTTTACATTATTTTCAGGCAAAACGTATCTTTTAGGTTTACCCTTCTCATCACTGTTCATCCAGTGGCATTAAATATATTCACGGTGTTGTGCAGCCATTGTCGTTATCCATCCTTGGAATTCTATACGTTAATCGATGACTTTCTATGTGCTCTACCCTTTGTAATTACTGCTTTATTTTCTTTAAGAATTTGACTACTTTGCGCTGGGGAGATAGCTCAGTGGTCTAAGTGCCTACCTGGCAAATGCAAGGACTCAGGTTTGATCCATATGCTTTACTGGCCCTGGAAACTTGGAACCATGGGCTTGCTGTGACAGCCGTTGAAACTGGGCATGGGAGGCTGGGATAGGAGGATGACTATGAGTCTGAACTGTGTAACAAGACCCTGTATCAAATAAATAAAGATAATAATAATAATAATAATAATAATAATGAATTTGACTATGTTAAGTAAT
Organism: Capromys pilorides; assembly: GCA_004027915.1. NCBI lineage: Eukaryota > Metazoa > Chordata > Mammalia > Rodentia > Capromyidae > Capromys > Capromys pilorides. Next base: position 13,524 of record PVKN010021435.1, read on the forward strand.
TCATGAATGGAGTCATACTGTTTTTGTCCTTTGTGAGAAGCCTATTTTACCTTTTATAATGTTTCAAGGTTCATGCATTTTGTAAAATGTGTATTGTCACCCTTTTTAAAGACAGGCTGGGGGCCGGTGAGATGGTTCAGTGGTCTAAAGCGCCTGCTTAGGAAAGCTCAGGCAACTGTAGGGACTGCGGTTCGATCCCCGGCACCACATGCTGTGCCAGCCCCACCACCAGGGCAGGCTGAGCCAGCCATAAAATAAGTAAATAAAGAAACAAACAAATAAGCGAACAAATAAATAAATACATAAATAAAAAATTAAAAAAAATACAGACAGACTAATGTCCTAATATTCATGTATTTCACATTTTGCTTATCCATTTATCCTACAGGGGGCAGTTAGGTTGTTTCCAAATTTTTGGGTAGTGTCAATAATACTTATTAGAATATTGGTGTACAAATATATACTTGCTTTCAATTTTTAGGCACAGATGTAAAATGGGTATATCATATTAGCAATTCTATGGCTAATATTTTGAGAAGCTACAATGCTGTCTTCTATAATGGTTGCATCATTTTTTATTTCCAACAGTAGTGCCTAGGAGTGTGAATTTCTCTGCATTTTTACCAATGCTTGTTTTTTCATTGTTGTTTGTAATTTAAAAATAAGAGTAATTCAAACAAGTGTAAACCGAAAGGATTTTTAGAAATAAAATGAAGGCTAATGTTTATGGGGTGTTAACTAGGTGGCAGATTCTATTTAGGTCACTTTGGTCATACACTAACTTAGCCAACACGAACTCTGAGTGCTCACTTTGAAGACAGGATCTAATGAATTTCTATGAGTTCCTAGGAGAGAATTTCAGAACATCTGCCCAGTAGAAAACTTGTTCAATGAATATCAAACAAATATTAATAAATATTTCTGGAAAGCCTGTGTGATGATGTTGAGGTTTGGTCTTTGAGAGAAAGGAAAGTACTGGAAGAATGTAGTTATCTAAAAATACAAGTTGCTGGTTGTAACTGAGAAATTACCATGTGGTGTGTGCCCTGGGATGGTGCATATGAATGAAAACTGTGGAAAACCCTAAGGGGAAAGCTGATGGGTAGTAGTTTGCCAGCCTTGCTACGCTGCCTAGTTGAGTGGGAAGGTTAATGTGGCTGTTATCTGGCCTCTCTTTTTTTTTTTTTTTTTTTTGTGAATGGATTTCTAAATAGAAGGCACATGTAACTGAATAACCATGGACTTCAGCTACTGCTGGGCCCAGTTGTTAAAAGAGCACCATTAATTTTCTATTTGTTTCTAATTTATCTCATTCTTAACCAAACTCATTCACCACTGGCTCTGGGTTCCTTTACATACAGACAAATAAAGCCCTAGACTAACAAAACTCATGGCAGGAAAGTACTTTTCCTCCACAATTATAGCACAAGTTCTGAAGCTGATTGTCATTGTACTGACTTGTATAATTTCTGATTCCTTAACCAATCACTAGGTTCAGGGAAAAGGAACATAATGATTTGCTGGTTTATACTCTGTGCTCACCATTTTTCTGAGAGGTGGGGTTGGTGCCACATAAATCATGAAGTTTAGGAGTAGGGTTGGGGCACTGTTACTAGAAGAATAAGAAACAGATTCATGGGGAAAAATCGAACATTTTCTAAACTTCATTGAATATAGCATCCTTTGCCTTGAGGTTACTGTGCAAAAGAATGTAGTTTAAGGTGCTCTAGCTGCAAAACCATTTCACAGAATATTCTTGGTCTTGTGCTTAGAGTCTTATTAGACTTTATTTATTTTTTAAAATCACTTTTAATAAGAAATTACAATGTGACGGTTTCAAAATACATTAGTAGTACATTCACAATAATTGATACAATGCATATTGTTGTCCTCATTGTAGTTATACAGGGCACAGGGTGTAGACATGATAAATTTTCTAATGGTTATTTGCACAATAGATTTCTTCTCTTTGATTTAAGAGAAGGTAGTTGTATACATAGTCAAAAGTTC